>JASANE010015770.1:0-26092 GCA_030248225.1 Trileptium ribeirensis
GGCAATTAACCTTTATTCCCAACTACGGTTGGGCCTTTAGTGCACGAAATTCGGCAAAATATTTTGTACCTATGCCACAGTTTTATAGAAAAGAAAGAAAACAGATTGTTGTATTTTGCCGTAAAGATATAGTCCGCTAGTCATACCTTTTACACCTTTTGCTTATGCCTAATCTCAAGGTTGCGTCGTGGACGGACCAAGCCAATTTTATTGTTTTCTGAATTATATTGTGTGGCGGTAAGATATTAAACATATCATTACATAGCTAGTCATTAAGATCTCTAATTCTGGCCTTGAGTTTTGTCTTACCATTATGTATATTTTTCGAGTAATAAAGTTCTATTTTTACGATAGTTGGGAATTCGCGGACCGAGGCGCTTAATATATTTTGTTATAACACTAATTACGGTGTTAATTGATCCTAATAATCAAGCGATTTGCAATAGACTCGAGAAATTAGTTGCCGTGTGAATAACAGGAAAAGCGTGTTTATAGGATTGGCTCATGGCTTCTTTATTCCGGCTATGTTGCTATTTATATATGTATATCGTACAAAAATGATATTAGTGGCCCAGTAGTATGTTTGCAACATCGAAATTTGCGCTGTGTGTAGTATTTTTCAGCAATTTCAAGTTATACGAGATTATGACGTCGAGTATGCATCGTATCGAACATAGACAGGTTAATGGCGTTAAGTCGAGTAAACTGTTTTGTAAGTCTTGGAGACAAGGTCTTTGCTATAAAACTTGTGATATTACATAGATTTGACACATCCCGGATACAGGTTTTGTGTTTTTGCACGATTTTACATATGTACGCAAAATTTTCTCTGATATTATAAGAGAAATACATAAATGAAAATTGAAAAATTTTGCGATCGCGACCGATTTGAAGCATATTTGTTAATACAGTCTGGCAAAATAAATCTTGTTGATTTCAGATTCACTGTGCATACATAACTTTATGGAACAGCTGCAACAGGGTAACGTAAAGCCTCAAAAATAAACATGTTGGGTCACTTACGTTCTGATGAGCTTGTAATTCTTTAGTTGAGTACTCTAAATATCACATGTTGGGATTAGCTGTTGGCAACTCTATAACGGTTAATCTAAAAGAAAATATTTTTCGACATTAATAGTCTTTCTTATGCGGCGTTCACGTTATAATGTCCCCGCTGTTTGGAACTTTTGTCCCCCTGTAGTCGCGACCCTACCGTATAGACAGTCAGGGTGACACACATACTGTAAATCAATTGCCGAGGGTGTACCACACACCCCTAGCTACTACATTTTTCTTGACAGTGTCGTACACACCCTTAGCTACCAATTTGGCGCTAATTAACTATAACGGACACCGTCTGTAGCTAATGCGGTATATTAGTCAACTGTCCTGTGTAGTTTTTTCTAAATTTACTATATTTGTATCTAGCCCATATAAACATTGCTTAAATAATTCGGAACACTGTCAATGAAACTGTCAGAAGACACGGTGTGCCTGACACTGTCGAGAACTTGTAATACTCGTAACTAGCTACCTTTGAAAAAATTTATTAAAACCATGGGGTGTCTAAGACACCATGTTGTCAACAGTGTGCCTGACACTGTGTAGTGTACATTGGTTCCAAACGTTGGTGACATTATAACGTGAACGTCGCATTAAGCGTATGGACAGTTCAAAGATTAGATTTTCCGGTCAAATATTAAGCTTCTGAAACAGTAAGGCATTTACATCAGACGATCTCTACTAGTCTTCTATTAGTAAAATCTTACCCATACGACCGGTCTAGCTTCCGTCGAGTTCCATCTTTCTGATTGATCTCAATTTGACGAACACTTGTCACGCCCACTGCGTTACCCATATCTTCTCGGTGGTTAGTTACAATCTTATTTCACTGTAGTAAAACATTGTAAATTTTCAGGATATGTTTAAAATGATTGGTTTTACAATTTCATTTATTTATAGGCTTTCTAATCAGATGTTGATTAAATTACCTTATGTTGTATATATACCGTAGGTCTTTACATATTAATAGTGTTGGGCAATGGCCGTGAAAGCCCACGGCCAACGGTGGCAATAATTTTTGCGACTGCTAACCCTAGAAAAAGGTCACTGAGAAACTCGCACGGATCTTTAAAAAATGTCGTAATTTGTTAAACCAGGTATTATGAGGTTTCCGCAGTTACATGCAACCATAGGATTTCTCATTTGAATGTATCTGTGATCGATACACCGTTTTTGGCATAATACTTTATCCCTCGGGACCCCTTTTGTACCATGAATGGTTTCGTTGTTTTCATTCTGTTGGCATAGCTATTTTTAAATAGGCGATTACAAAGGTTTTAGAAGTTGCTAGAAACGATACGATGATTCATTTAAATTCATCTATGATCGATATATCTTTTTGGTGTGATACGTTATCGTCTGCGAATCCCCTTGAAAGACCCTGTGTAATTATATATATAATTCGAATGGCATTGACGTGCTGAGTCGAATGGTGGTAAAATTAGCTGAACCAATTCACGGGTTATGGAGTTATTTAAATTTATGTGAAATCCTAAGCTTAGCCAAATCCTAAGTCGCTAATCGATGGATCGATTCATATGATTTACCACAATTCGACTCAATCGGTTCGAAAGACATGTAAGATTATACATTTATAGAGAAAAAATTCGAAGTTTGTTAGTACAAAGTATGGATCATTGTTGTCGCAAAAAATCTAAAAACTTTTTTAATAAATGTGTCCGAAATAATATTTTCAGAACGAGCAGATTGGAAGCACAATTGTCGCTTACGTTTTAAAATTGAACAATAAAAATTAAAGGAAAATGCCCACAAATTTTGTAATTAGCTGAACTTGTTTTTACCGGAGGAAACATTTTGCCAGGGCCCTGATTCAGAGGAAACCAAAAATGCCAGGCCCACAATTGTGGAAAACACTATACTTTTGTTAGCGATGTCATAAAGGTGAATTTTCAAAAAAGGTTGTACAATTGACTCATTGGGCGGTATATCATATCTAATATGCAAAGGTATCACTGTCTGATCATGCCTGTTATTTGTTAAAATTATTTATTTTGATATGTCAGATGTAGCTCTGTCATTGTGATTTTGAAAGTACAGCCATAGCAAGTAATATCTAAAATAATCGATGGAAACTTCGTTCGATTTCGATTAAATGGAACTTTGCCCGATTTTGATTTTGATAAACTTCGATTACAATTTCGACCGATCTCGATTTTGGCGCAATGAAATAGAGATCAAATGTGTGAAATTTCTAGTAATTTCTATGAAACAAAATCTCCATTGTTTCGATTTCGGTCGATTGCTATTAAACGAAATTTCCATCGATTTCAATTTCAATGGATTTCAGTTGCACTTATTTTTGGCCGGGCCTGTAATCTGCGAGCAAACCGTTTGGCTCAAGCATTATACAGAGATGACTGCATGCTAGAGTTAAAACTATGTGATTCAACAAAGAGAATTCACCGCTGAAAATTGTAAAATTAATTTCGAAATTGTCTATTATAATTACTCCATATGTCACAGGCTGAACAATTAAAGTCAAGGGGAAACCGGGAATAACGAGCGCACGGGAACCTTGTATAAGCCACGTCTGTTTTATAGTTCGGTAGTCGGATCCTAGTAGACGCTGAGTTGAAGTTGTTAAACGTGACACAGGGCTGCTGCAGATGTGCCAAACTGGAACACACTTCAAAATCAGGGCTTCGATAACTGCAATCGTGTAGCGCTCATTTGACATTGTGCATTTGTCATATGTCAGATAAACGAAAGAGTCACTACTGTAACCAACAGCCAAACGGGTGTAGAAAGAGTTTTACAGTCCGTATATAGGAAGATAGGAGACTGAAGTTTCGGGGATTTACCGTATTTAAGGTTAAGACAGCTAACTATGAACATTAATTTTTTAAGGATTGTATAGGTATGGGAGGCACCACGATTTCGAATTTCAAATTATGGTGAAAATTGAAATTTAGAAAATATATAGAAAAAAAAATAAATTAATAATAAAGAAAGAAGTAATAGAAAAATTTATTAAAAAACAAATATTCAAACTGCGTCTTATATATGTTTAACTAACGTTTATATATGTTTAATCACCCGCATGTTTTTAGAGTTATTTTTGAATTTTGCTCAACGTGGTTTGTTATATGTATGCAGCTTCAACAAGTATGTAAATTGTAGATTCAGAAAAAAACCAAATTTAGCCCATTTTGAGCGTCTCGGAGCCTGGCTCAAATCAAGCCAACCCCAAGTGGTTCAGAAAAGCCAAATTTGGTCAAAGAATTTTATAGTGTAGCTAGATTTAGTAACGAACAGAAGCTTTACAATTTAAGACTACACAGCCATCATTTTTGCATTAGCTACACCAGCTTTAGAGAAAAACCTAATAATATAACTCAGAACCGATATGCGATTTCGATAATGTATACTTTAGATTTAAAAGTTCTAAACCATTTGAACCGCTACAGTCTGTAAAATGCACGTTGCAGTAATAGAAGTAATCTCAAAAATCACAGTACCTACGATAAGTCATGTCTCGAAACGTCAATGTGTAATCAATCAAAAGAAGGCAAAAGTCATATTGGTACTCCACAATATTTGGTATTAAGCGTGGTCGTTTTATCAATTTGGTTTCCTGCGAAAAAGTGACGGTAAAAGTATTACAATTTTAGCTAAGTATAGCCCGAATGTTCTTGCTAGTTAGAATTAGTAGCTACAGCCATTAAAGAAAGCGTATAGCTTAGCGGAAACAAATTTTGTATTGTAACCTTTAGACAATAACATAGTATCTACACACATGCACGAGGCCTGAGGGTACCGGATGATAGCGGGTGCTTGAGAGGTTATGATGAGCCAGTCAATGGGGGAGGGGAAGTCGTCAGGGGGATACATTTTCGAAATTTTTGGATTCACAATTTTTTAACCTTTTTGCCAGTTTTCCCCTGATTCTAGCCAATTGTCTTCCGATTTTTCCTAACTTTCCTTCAATTTTTGCCCATTTTTTCTCGATTTTTGAGGATTTTTGTCAGCATTTCTGAGAGCCTTCGGCGCGGAGGAGGGCTGATTGGGCTACCTGCTAGGGCGATCGGCGCTTCCCCGGGGGATCCGTGCCTCAGAGGGATAACCCCTCTCTCCTATGAGTATGTATGACATAATATATACCTATATATAATTTCATTGTGGAGCGAGACTCTGCTGTACACATGTGCCCCGTATATTAACTACTACACGTTCCTGTACTGAAATAATATATGCTAGTTATGCATATCACATAGTCGAGTCAGTCTGGATGTATATGTACGAGAGTTATGGTGGTTGTAATAGGCAATATATACCGGAAGTACCCGGAGGGTTAGGAAATTTAGCGAAACTACTCTTTCTTCCAAATTTAAACGAACATCCAGATGAGATCGGGGTAGGCAATAGTAACACGGTATCTACGACTAAAGGCGTGCTCACACGCTCAAACTTTTTGCTCCAATTTTGATCAAAATTTGAGCTCAGATTTTGATCAAACTTTGATCAAAATTTGAAAGCATCTTTTTTGCATTTTTATCAAGTTTGAACGTGTGAACGCTGTTCAAACTTTTCATAAATATTCCTGTAGCCAATCATGGACGAGATGTATTGCCTGAAAAAGTTTGAGCTCAAATATTAATCTCAAATTTTGAAATATCGCAATTTTTATTTAAAAATCACCATCAAATTTTGATCAAAATTTGATCAAATTTTGTGCTCAAAATTTGTGCAAAAAGTTTGAGCTTGTGAACACGCCTTAACAACGCATGACACTGTCAATCTATCTGAGGCTGTGTATCTTAAATAGTGCTGTATTTTTTAAAATGTCAATTTTTCGACTGTGGGATATTCTAGAAATAGACTTTAAAAACGCCTAAAACTTACCGAAAGAAATTCTGATTTGACACGATAAACCCTTGTTTCCAACGCAGTATATCCAAGTGTAAATTGCCACTTTTAGAGCATATTTCATAATCTTCTAATGTTCCTTATAATGATTTCAAAATGCTGCTTTAATACTATGACCCCAAGTACCGCGTATCAGATAGATATAACTCACTTTTAAACTAAAATTTATGAGAGGCGATAAGTTATCCGCTTCGAATTCGCAAGTTATCGAAGACGTAACCCTATGGTCTAACCTTAGCATCAAATCACAAGTTTTACCCCAGTTAAAATCAATTATCTCCGTCGTTCGCTGAAAGCATGTGCCATTATGCCTTGTTCACGCCGATTTCCACAGGCCTACTTCTTTACAAACTACATATCCGCAAAAAGGAAATGGTCGAATTTGTG
Source organism: Trileptium ribeirensis (assembly GCA_030248225.1). NCBI lineage: Eukaryota > Metazoa > Nematoda > Enoplea > Enoplida > Thoracostomopsidae > Trileptium > Trileptium ribeirensis. The sequence continues at coordinate 6,337 of JASANE010015770.1, forward strand.
TTAAACACACATTATATCACTTGCTTGGTCAGTCACTCATGATTCATTTATATCACATAACTTTCTTGGTACTCTTAAACAAGTCTTAAAAGCAATTTAAGGTGTTTTAACGTTTTGGTCTGGCGCCAGCCACAGTTTCGCAAAGACTGAAATATATTAGAAGTCTTTGTGAAACAGTCGTAGGTAGTAGTCAGGAGAACGTGTAAACGATATTTCTTGTTTCTCGAAAATGCCATGTCTGCATTAAGTGGTTTTTGTCGTATAACAGTAATTACAATGAATCATTGCCACATGAATGCAGACAAAAATGCAATTTGGAAATAGTGGCCTGACCAGTCCCATACCACAGAAAAAGTTCGGAACGAGAATTGAAATCATGATTAGTTGAACTTTGAACTTCGCAAAACGTTACACTTGGTCAACTGTAAGCGTTAGTACTCTATTTATGATGATTGATTACCTACTTATAAACGATTTCTTTAAGTATATTATATATAAGGAATAGCATAATTTATTATTTAAATTTAAACATATTTCAGTTTAAAGTTTAATTATATATGACATATAACACATATTATATCTATCGTACCTAACTGAAATCTACGCTTTTCCCATAATCCACAAATATTACCTAATTTGATTGTTGTCGATAAGCTTTTGCGTTCAGTTTTGGGTTCAGAAGTTTTGGAATGTACTTTTCTTTTCCAATAAGCAATTTTTGGCTCCACAACAGTTTTGCGTGAGCAGAGTAATAGTTTTTCTTTTTATATTTCAGATTAAGATAAAATATCAATATCAGTAAGGGTTTCTTTGTGAAAACTAGCGGGCGACGAAATAGAAAATATCTGCAAAATTGCTGCCAGTTTTCTTGTGTAGACGAATGCTGTAAGAGCACTCAGCGTTTCCTCCTGAATATTATATAAACAGAAAGCTCGTCAAATGTGCCGCCAAACTATTTTTATGGACGTATGCTACTATTGCATAACGTGTTAGTGTCGTGGACGTACTGAGTTTATGGAGCCGCGTAAAGCAGTTCATGTGGGCTAAACGTGATTCATTCGATTGTTAAGTTTTGCCCGTTCTCAACAACAGGTTGAGTTGGCTATGATTGCTAGAATCATTCGAAAAATACAACTAGTGGCATATCGTCAAAGAGTTTAACACTGATCCGTATTGGGATCCGTAATTTATAAACATTTTTGTACTAGGTACAACAAGCGGACGATAAGTGATAATTTATCTTACATGAACCAGACTTTGAAGGCTTGAAGGTGGTACTACCATTAACTGTCAATCAACAAGATAAAACAACTTTTGTATTTATAATACTACAAATAACGAATACCACACGTGCTCACTCGATACACTTAGTTATACGTAAAATATGGATATTTTTGGAATTTCTTTATCTGTATGCCACAAGGTATTATAATAGTGCTGAGCAAAAACACTCAGCAACGGAAGTGATAAAAGCAAAAAATATGTAGTCTAGAAACTAGTGTAAACCATTAGCTCGGCGACGCAATATGTTCTTCTTACAGCATTAAAAGCAGCCTTTTGCAAAGAAAGAAATAATGTTTCTTAGGTGAAATGCTGTGGTTCAAGCACATATAGGCAAGCGGTCGCATGGCATCTATTTTGCTGGTTATGGCTGGTTCGACTTTTGTGGTTACCATAGTAACAAACCGTCAAATCGGTATTTAGGCATGAGATGACTCAGGTTAAATAAAGTTTGAGCACTACATTTTCCGGACAGTTGTTACATTTGTCCGAGCTGGTGAACATTTTTCACAGCGATTACAAAATGCGATATCGGTAAACATTTTTGATGATAACGGGCTTGTTGGACATATGATTTTGATAATATAACGAAGCAGATTCTTGGGAAACGAGTTGCCAATTATCGCGGGCTGTGGTTCAAACTATCATGAACGCAAAATAAAGAAAAATCATGGAAGGTTTAACATAAATAATCACATAACCATTATGATCTTTTATTGTGGGATTTCTTCGATCGATTTTTTGGCATGTGGATATTTTCAGTATCGCGACATCATGTATAATTAGGCTTCAGAGATTGAACTTTTACACTTTGGAGGAATATAGTATATATGTGGGCTCCACTACTCGAGTCCGCAATTTTCCAGCAGCATTGTTTTTAAAATTCTGGTGCGGTTTTTATACTTTTTAGTAAAACGTTTTTAACACGTCATGTCATAATGTCATAATTACGGCATGAATATTCTAATGGTTATGTTCGAAAGCGCTTTTTTCTAAAGAATTTTGAAGTATTTATACTGTAATTATTTGTTAAACGAACTGTTGCTGTAGCTTAGTTTATACTCCGCTTATGTTTAGTATCCGTTTACATGTCATGATGGGTCGGGTATCAGATGTCGGATTGAAGATAATTTCGGCCGACAACCTTAGCTGCCAGATAATTCGGCTCATGCCGCACACAGCTAATAATCCGGTGATGTATTCATAGTTATTTGCATTATTATTCTTCTAAACTGAGGTTGTAACATTTTGATATTTATGATTCACTTATGAGTTAGTTAATTTAAACTAAAAACTAGATGGAACACACATGGAAACAGACAAGATGTGCAGTGAATTAATTATCTTTATGCTATGTAAAAACCGTATCACTGGACAGGCTCTTTTATCGCCATCATTTGTGTAACACCGTGTGCCGATATCCCACATGTGCATTCCGTTTAGTATTTATATGACATAAACTTGCATGCAATGAACTGATTAACACTTTAAAAGCGCACCCAAAAATCACAATTTGATTGGTTATCAAAAAATTCCTTGCATTTAGAAGTTTCACGTCATATTTTTGTGCTATAATAAGGACCTGTGCAATTGTACGCCTAGCGAAATGTACCATTTAGCAGCTAGCAGCTTTCAATATTTGTCTCATTTTAATTCCGTCTCGTCTGTATCATTGCGACACTCTTTCGAACTTTTCGCAGAATCTATAGGAGTACACGAATAAATTAATACATTACTAGCACCTTATATTGCCTATGTTGATGTTATAGCAACTACGTTCTACATCATATCCGACGTATCAAATAATACCCTTTATGGTAAAAATTTTATTTTCAATTGCTGAAGGTGAATACTTGTTCCTCGAAAGCGACGGCTTCGGGTCCATCTTGAGGTATGTAAATCCAATTATCCGATCGAGGTTCCTCAACTTTTTTTCACAATAGTCCTAAGAATTGAGAAGTAGAAAATAATTAATACACACATGGCAGTTCAGCTGACTACAAAAAATAGGAGGTCCAAGCACAGGTTTTTTGGCAAAAGTTCCTCTATATGTTCCTAGGTTTTTAGTGATATATATTTATGGCTTTTGTACTATGGATGCTGCGGTGAACATGTTCAGTATGTAGCATTAACAATTTATTAAACAATTGAGAACTCATTTCGATATGCATAGTTATTTTATTTGGGACAGGTATCCAGCCAACAGTTTTTAATCACAACTAATATATATGTACTGCCAACAATTTAGCTTTCTATTCCACTGCAGGTTATTCGACCGGAAATTATATATATATTTTTCAAACACTGTAACGGCGCGAAATTATGTGATTGGTCAAGCCGGCTGATTGGTGACTGAGATCATAAACCGAGTGGCAGTTAAGAAATGGTTTTAACGCTGCTTGTTCCAGCTATATACATGCTCAGCCACAAAATTTTCTTCGCGAGTGATCATTTGCGGACAACAATTTTCGGCGAAACAAAATTCTTTTGGTCAGTATAGTTGAAGCATTATGAAATTAGCAGCATGCATATATATACAATTTGTTAATAACTAGTATGTCCAGTGAAGGCAATAAACATGGATTTGTCCAAAATTTAGGCAGGTGAACACCTTATTAATAACGAGATTTTGAAGTATCATTGCAACATGTCGGAGCTTACATGAGCAATACAAATTGTGCCGAGTGGATCTATAAAAATTGCTACAGACCTCAGCAGGAAAATTCTGGCTGATTTCACCATGAAAAAATTATTTAAATGTATTTTTCAACAGAAAGATATGAAATTTTGTTCCTAATCATTACAGTTTTATTATATATATATTAATATGTTCAATATTAAATGACTATAATATATATTGATATTTTCATAGGGTTCATACTGGTAGTGGGGCTAATCCCTAAAGGTCGGAGCCATATTTAACTTCTCCTATAAGTCTCCAGTCCCTCTCAGTGATAACATTAACAAAATCACAAAAATTTACCGCAAAATTGGAAGAATCAATAAAATTTTTTGAGGAAAAATTGCTGAGCTTCGCAGAATTTTTGATTGACGCCTGGCCTTCCATACCTCACCTTCCATACCATACCTTCCTAGGCATCCAGAGTTTTTCTATATCATCCAAAAACTTTGGTATTTATGGAGATTTTAAGGCTAGGGTTACCCCTGTCTTCTAAATCTGCAATGTCGAACACAGCTTCGTACAATCTGTCCACCATTTTTTTACCATTACCATATCCGACGAACGTGCCTTCTCAACATTCTCTGCTTTGTCGCAGCGCATTAAATATCAATCAGTTTTCAAATAGTGAATAGTCTAAATAATATTCCTATTTGGGACGAAGAAACCGCTAATATACTTTCCACATTGGAGCAAAATGGTACTTCCGAGTTTATAGAATTTACGCACATTTTACTATCTGAAATGAATTGCCGTAAAATATATACGTAGTGTGTACCTAAACACAATGATGCAATACTTGTTTAGTCAATATTTTAATATAAATTACAATCTTCTAAACATTAACGAAAAGGCAGATGTCATGGCAGCGATGGCATCAGCGAAGTTGTAGAAACGCACAATCATCTAGTTTACATAGCAGATCTCATCATTTTCTATACAACGGAGGCTTTACAGCACTAACTAAGTCGTCATCAGCCACAGCGAAACTTTATAAATATTCTGATTATCATTCCGAATATTCCTGCGCTTGCGGAGCTTCATCTGAAAATGCAGAAAACATTAGTGCGTTCACGTTTTATCCTAATTTGTTTTGAAGTTTTGTTCCCTATAGCGAAAACTACACAACGGTGCAAAAAACCAAAGAATTTAATGTATGTAATTTAACGCATTGTTAGAAAATATTATGTACCTTGCAACAGTGATTCCTTCCGGACTTAGTTAAAAGTGGCGGAAGATTTTGGTAACTGTGGCTGGTTTTTTGCTTATGCAGTCGGCCCTTGTGGCTACGGGGATAAGGCGGCTTCCGGAGTATACAGATTACGAATTTAGTGCCATTTAGAAAAACACAAGATAAGAATTAAATATTTTCGAATACACCTGTGAATTTCCTTGAGAATTTTAGTACGAATGGGCCGGAATTGGAGTTGGAATTCCATTCACTACACTTAGAATTCAATCACGATCAGAAATTAGAACACGATTTGTGCCAAGCAAAATCAAAACTTTAATTTCTGCCTTTTGGAAGTGACCGATAGTTGTTTTTTGGTGTTGATACCGAAATTATGCACATATTTACTATGTTAGATTTACTATGTCAGATTCGAAATAAATTTTACAAGCTATTAATAAGTATTCACTCATCATTTGGTAGGTATCCAAACCATTATGAATCTAAGAGATCTATGAATTTATGAATGGATTTTAAGCGAACTATATGCTTCTTCTCTTGTAGGCTGTAATTATAGGTTGATTATGATCATGAACCTGTGTAGAGAAATAAAAGTCACTGCACTTTAATACAAAAAACTTTAATACCTATTTAAAAAACGTAGTGTAATATTTTACTCACGCATAAAAATGTTTAAAAGTGTTGAGGGGAAAACGATAAAATATACTGGGAATCAAACCCACGGTGTCTGGCTGGGTACTCGAACATCAAGCCGCATTGATATCCTTGCTGGTAGAAAGATTACGGCAATGTGATCATGTCATTGAACTATAAATTTTGTTGCGAAAGTCTATACATAGGTAATTTACGAACAGTGTCTAATATAGAATGAAATGTCATCACTTGACTTTCAACTGTGAGTCCTTACTGCGCTTATTCTTATGTTTACATTTAGGTTAAGGATTGGGGCAAAAGTGTTATTATTCAAGAGGATAAATGCCATGTTTCGCTAGAAAGGAAATTAACATGATATGAAAATATTTTTAAGACGTGTAAATGGACGCCTGAACTTGGACGATTTTTCGTGTGTGATTTGGGTATCATATTTCGTAGTTGATAGATAGCCTATAATGTTATAATTTTTCTTTGTCAAATATATTCAAAATTCCACGACCACGACTGACGTTTTTGTATGGATTCATTCCGGACAAGTTTTTGCAATATGTACAATGTAGTTCAGTGATGCTATATGTAATTCATGAGACAGTAAGTTTTGCGTCATAGCAGTTATAATGACGCCACTTTCACAGCGATGAATGTCACAGAGAGTTTGCTAATAGTATCTAATAACATGTTTGTCGCTGTTTTTGCGTGGCAACTGAACGACAACGGTCGATACTAAAACTGACGAAGCCTGACGAATAATAGTTAAATACTAATAAACAATTAAGTTGCGTGCTTGCACTATTGAATTAATGCTGAATGTTAACCTAACCCATATACTACAACGCACAATTTCACAAAATTCGAAAACAGTGTCTTATACTGACCGTGATGACAGGTATAGTTCATAAACAGAATTTTGTTCGTCTACTATTGAACGCAAAAATTATATCACGAGGATGAAGCGAACAAAATTACAAGTAATCAGCAAACTATAAATGATTTTTATGCTGAGTTCACAATTTCTTACCAAGGATCCATGTACATGCGATAGGTAGTCTGGCTGTGCAATTATCTTTTATCTTAGTTTGATGTTGCGCAAAAATGCATCCGTATCCAGCCGCATCAAGGAAATTGTATATAGCGATTTTAGTATAAAAACATTAGGAGAACATTATTGAACACGATTCGATCCATTACTAAATTTCGATAACTGATAGATTAAAATAATTTAAAAACTCAATCAAGCAATCAATCAGTGATTGAATTATGCGAAATTATAGGCTGGTAACTGGTTAATAAATGTATAGATACTGGTGATGCGAATTCCATGTATACCAAAATTTGGATAAACCCACAGTACTGTCCTCATAATATATAAAACATTAAAGGAAGCTATTTATTACACCAGTTTATGCGCCTGTCTTCGTATCGACCAGTCAGACAAAATCACTTTTAGGTAAACAAGATAGGTGTTATTTTTGGCACCAGACCTATGCCTGAAGATAACTGATCACGCGTCCTCTTCTGCACCAGCCAAGGGCAAAAAGGAGAGGACTTGTCCTGTGAACATGCGTCAGACTATAAGTTCTAGAATGTATACAAAGATCCCGTGCGAATAATAGATTCCTGACATATTTACAAGTATGCTTTTGGACGTTCGAACGGACGTTGAAAGGTTTATGAGTACACATACAAATAAATGCTTGCTAACCTCACTTGCAGAACAGTCATGAATATGAGAATAGGCTAACCAAATAATACATAGATAACTAACACGAATCATGCACAGACTAAAAGCAATTCATGCCACAAGCAGCATGACTAAATCATGTCCTCGTTTATCGGTAAGATCATAAGTGGCTGATATTTGTCCAAGGTGATAAACATAAGCACTGCGCTTTCCCGCTGAACTAAAATGACATTGCTACAGTACTGCTTCGAGATACTGAAGTTTTAACTATCCGAAATTTTTTTACGATGCCATTTCATTTGTGGCGTTGCTGTTCATCATTCATTGCATATAGTACGCACTGGATCCAATATATGCAACATTCAAAGTCCTTGGCTGCAAGAGATAATCCTATATTTATTGCCTGTTCATAGCTAGTTGAATTGTGTAAGTGTATTGTCTTTCAAGTTAAATAGTGTCTTTCGGATGGTGGATATATATGTTCTATTCTAAGCACTTGTTCCACTGTAGCAGTCGATACAGCTAGCAAAACTGACACCAATGTGATACTTTGATCGATGTGTTAACAAAATATATTGCAAATGTGACAAATCGCGTTAATGCTGTAAGAAACATAATGGACACCTCAATGTATCACACACAAACTACCACTATAGTACATGCAATTTTAATTTTAGATAAGCATCATTTTTTGTGGGCCAAATTTTCTTACAGAAAACATAGAAATAAAAATAATGATTAATGTCTAATATGCAATTTATTTGGCATATCATACAGTTTTTTGCATAACAACATTTATGGAAAAATTCATACAGTTTAATATATTGATTATTGCAATAGAAACAACGCATTTGTGAAAATACATTGGCTTTAAAGTACGCTATCGGTAATACATGTTATTGTGTGCGAAATACTTTAATACAGTGAAATATGTTGCACATTGTGTAAGTAAAGTTGTTCAGACAAAATTTGTATGATACGCAACACACTATTTATTGTAATTTTATTGCAAAATTTTTATTAGGTACAGTAAACCTTTCATGACAGCATGAAACTACATTCATTTGTTCAGTATCTACATTTTGAATGAGGCATATTCAAAGATGTTTCTCTGCGTGCGAGCGAACGCGGATTACCAGTATAAGACAACTAAATCTTCAAGCCAACAGGAAAAGTAGGCAAGTTAATCTTGAAATATGATTTAATTATTAACATACTCGCCGTTTCGGGAAGGAAATAATCTCAGTCTACTATTGTTTTAGCATATCCATATGTGTCTTTATTGCCTTTCAAGTGTCCAAAGTCTATCGGTTCAAGTGGGGTAGGGGTTCCGGGAACGTGAGAGGGAGGGAGGTTAACTTTTAGAAACTTCTGCAAACTCATTATTTCTCCGAAATTTCGCTAAAACTCCACAGTGGTTACTTATTTGCCTAGTTTTTGTCAATTTTGATTTCCAGCGCTCATTTGGCACGTGGTGGCGAAGGTACGCTACGGTTTGACGGGAACCTAGAGAAAAAAAGGTGCGCCGCCTTATGGGGTAAATATGGTTTGGAAGGTACTGACCCAATGGAGTTTATTATTATTTGTTGTTATTATGAGACAACATTCGTTAGACAAATGTGGTAACAATATAATACAGTATCTTTGGCGCTGGTTTCATTTAAGAAATAAAAAGCTCCGTTTATAGAGACTGCCCTTTGCATCTCTCATGTGCTTCTTGTTTGAGAAAAATTGTTCTCAGGAATTTATAATTACGAAACACTTAATTTAATTTGCTTTTGCTGAGAAATCCCATGAATTCATTACTGCAAAGTAACATTTATATACCAATAAAAGTGGCCGAAATTGTGTTTGTGACAATAATCTCCATGAAATTATTATTTATTATTATAAATAATAAAAAATCTTAAAATAATATGTATTTAGTAATATATCTTTAATACATTATAACAATAATAATGAAAAAATAAACAACATATTTATGATATTATATTCCAATATTTATTTAAAATTATATGTATAAATGAAGTACATAATAAAGTGCATTTGTAGATTGTGTTATACAGTCAAGAACAAAATCTTCATTGTACATTGGTGGCAACATAGGCAGTTTAAGCAAATACCCCTGCGCCGATTTGGACTTAACAAGCGGCACATGTGCAGAGTCGTTAGGAATTCCAGATTTGTAGTTCGATAATTATGTTATATTTACCACAACATACAATACAAACATAGATAATATATAACATATTTAGATAGATATATATGCATATATGTAAACATATAGAGATCGGATACGCATTTACAGAAACTTAATCACTGGAAATTATTGTATTGTCAAGCAAAAATAGAAACAGAAAACGAAACTAAAGAAAATCTATTCTACTTTGCTCTAGGGTTGATGAATACCACTTGCAGGAGAAATACTACACGACACGGATAGCGATGGAGCTTCACCTCCACCACTGCTAGCACTACCTGCTGCTATCGCACCTGTTACTGAATGATGTTTGCTCACACCGGGAAGCTTGGTAACAAGAAGTTTTGCGGGAACCTTCTTCGTAAGTGCCGACAGTGGATTCGGAACGCTGCTGCTTTGTGATTGTTGCTGTTGCTGCAGCGTTGTTTTACGATCAGAACCCTCTTGTGATTTCGAACGCTTCATACTGCTACGTTTGTTTGTTTTTGTCGCAGACGAACCGCCTATGGCTGGCTTTGAGCCACCCGGCGTTACTCCACCAAGGGGTGGAGCAAGATCTTCGTACCGCGGCGTCGGGATGCTTACAGGAATAGGAGCTGTGGGATGAGGCACTTTTAGCTGAACATGGTGACCGCCCAACGGTGGGTGTTTATACAATGGACCGTTAGTATTGGTTTCTTTGTCCGATTTTATTTTCACTGAAATTGACGGAATCGATGTTTGCGACCCTGTTCGAGGACGATGATCTGTTCGTCCTGGCGCTGGAGCTACGGTATCTCCACGCCAGCCTGATGATGTTCGTCGAATCCCGCGAAAGCGCATCCAAAGTGCGAAAATTATTTCATTGCACATGACCGTACCAGCATGTGAAGCTAGCATTCGTAGTACAAATACACCGTCCGGTCGGAGAAAACTTAGCACAAAGCGTCGAATCATTTTGTCAGATTCTGGCGGCAAATCGCTAAGCTCTAGATGTCGATAGATGAAGCTAATTCGTAAATGAGGCAGAGTAACAATTAGCGCCCAGTAGAGAAAGCTAAATACGTTGACAACAAACAGCAATAAAAACCAAAGCCATAGAAACACGAATATTTTCTCCGTGAACATATTGATAACTAAGACACATTGCACTGTATGACGATGTATGTTGCCGAGAACACGAATTTCAAAATCACACAGCGTGACGCGCGGGAATTTGCCGGAATTTTGCCATTCTCGCCCGTTCAGCATGTCCCACAACACATGCGCTCCGAACAGTGGGTATTCATCAGTTTCCAAAAAGCGATTGAGGAGAAAAAATTGTCCAAACACATTTCCGACGTACATCAACTTGACGACTATGTAGAGTAAGCACACAAATGCGCCGTAAAACTTTCCGATCTTTACACACGCCCACAAGTAGATGGTTTTGTTTCGACTTCCGAATTCACGCTGGTGCATTAACGAATCATCGATATGCCGCGAAAGGATGTCGATCGAACGATTTCGGTTATCAGGTTCGATGTTGTGCTCGTCGCATGCCATTTGAAGCATTCCATGGACGTTAATACCTGAAGAAAGTATGCAATGATAATGTGTTGAGCAATCGAACCTGGAAATTACAACTGGACGTTAACTGGTTGCAAATGGTGTTGAGAATCAAAAATGGTTCAAAGTAGTCATTTTCACCTGCTAGGACGTTTATTATCCCCTGCTGTAGTATACTTGACAGCGAATTTAAAAACATAGAAAATATTTTACTCGGTGGAAAATGTTGTGATAGCTCATTTTTTCCACTACACAAGTATATATTTTTGCAAATTTGTTTTGTATGATATACTTATCATCTTATCCGGTTATTATTTCGCACAGCCGCAACCACATTTGCACGCCTAAGTGGAGTTTGCCGCTGACATTTCATGAGAATTGGCGCTATGAAAAGGAAAACGTTATGATAATACATGATAATAAAGCTATAGACACACATAAATACGTAAATATACTGTCCATGGAATAATTAGAAAGAAATCCAAGGTTACATTGGCCCCACCCAACGGTAATGATCTTACCTGAAACATTTATAGTAGCAACATAATTCAAGTGAAAATACGAGGCACAAAACGAATGTTTTGGATCAAACCAGTCAAGATTTTCTATCTACAGCTTTAATTTGGTAACGAATAGATCAACATGGTTGACACTTTGATCATATATGGAATACTAAATGCTGTAACAACATTTTTACATTCTCCTCTACGATAGTATAGTTGAGACTAAAAGACATAATATTGCCGTTATGAACATTAACTTACTAATAAAGTGAACCAAATAGTTCGAAATGCATGCCTGAAGGAGCGGTCTATTTGGTTCAAATATCACAGCAATTTGCTGCTGACATTTCACATGAGACAAAAATCTTCAAAATCGTTTTACCTCAAAATTACCTCAAAATACTTTTGTGTATAATACGCAACTTCAGAGCGCATGAACTAATATGAATCAAGTTTATATAGCGGACATATGCTAAAATTGTTTGTTGGTTATCTCCGGCCAAGCGATGGCTTAATAGATTCAAGTATTCTGATACAGCATTGGTAAAAAAATTTGGAGATGTAACTGCAACAAACCTGATTTCAAATTGTGCTACTGTGTAAAATTGTCGTAACATTCGTGATTTAAGGATTTTCTCAAAACTACATTTTGGCAAAATTTCAACAAGATTGCTTAACACTATGTGATCCAATTAAAACTGAAATTTTACCTGATTGGGTATTTAGCAAGCGCCATATTAAACATGGCAAGTAGAATAGCAAAGCCTGAATCGATAAAATGAAAGGGACCCATTGGTAGTAGCCGATTTGCTTGCGTTCCCGGTCAGTGTATTTCATTGGTATCAGATCCTGAAACGGTACCCAATAAGTATTTTGAATCCAGCAATAATTTTCAGTATACTGTTCCATTGCTTTGGTAAATTGTGCTGGTACCCAGCATTCAATCGGATGTCCAACATATTGTTTTGCAGAGACCAAAATTGCAAAAATTATAATAATCGTCGGCGAATAATAGTAATTGATACGATCGATAAAGTCATCGTCAATCCGGGGTTCGAGGTTTTTAAGGGCCGCTGTTAGGAAATGCATGTTGAACGCTCCAAGTCCGCCACCGAACAAACGCCCCCTTAGACGATTTCGGGTTGAGCTACGATCTGTCTCTGTTCCGCCAGGGAATACACCGCCGCCGTGAACAGGATTAACATATGTCGGTGTCCAGCCTACTGACTGACCGTGATAGGCAACTGAAAAAATTATTAATCACAATTAGTCAATTATGTGTAAAACGAAACGGAGATATGAAATCAAAATGAATTTACATAACTCAACATCGACAGGTGTGATTAGAACAGATTAGTTGTGCATCTTCGACCCATAAAATGTTAACCCAAATATGTTAAAGGCACGGGAGAGTGTTGAACGAAACCACTTCGTCACTCTCTCATACCTAAAGCTTTGAAAATTCCAAATTCTGCCATATGGGTAATATCCAATCCACAGACCCATAATTCTGCTTTTTATGCGTTTTTAAGCATATGAGCTTGTATTTGTATTGTATATGAGCTTGTGCGCCATAATTATAAAAAACGTAATTTGTGTTAAATCGTAAATTTATTTATAGAAATGTGCTCAATGATTATGCAGTTTTCCCTTTATAAATGGCCCGCGATGTAGATGTATTGTTCCTGTGTGGTCATGATTAGTCATATAGGATTTCACGGCCAAGAATAACGGGGCGCGTCATCCCACCGAGGCGCCGCATCGCGCCCACGTCCCCCCAAATTGCCTCACCTTGCCCAGCCGAGGCGCCTCACTCTCACTTTCCCGTCCGAGGCGCCGAAACCCCCATCCCCCAAACGCATCTCATGCAACCAGGTCGCCGCACGCGCCTCTAACCACTCCCTCACCCATTCACCCCTGAGACCTCGCACCCACCTACACCAGAGGCGTCGCAGCTACATACCAGAGGATACGCATCATCGCAGAGCACCGTTCCCCTCTCAAGGAGCACCGAAGGCGCAGGTGCCCGAAAATTTGTATTGTTAGAACAATTTCAGATCTGACACCTGGACTACATACTGGATCAGCCTTTGGCCACCATCATACCATAGTTTATGGCGGTTCGGCATGGTAAATTAAAATACAACAAACCGAATGGTTACGCGGGCACTATGGCTTCCTCGACTCTTATACTTAATAGTTAAGAAAAGTTGAAAAATAGCTAAATGAAAGTTATTAAAGCAATCAAGCTAGCAGTTATCTCTAACTAGTAGGGACAATGTCCTTAGGCATGGAAAAAGAAATCCCTGATAAATGTTGTTGGAAAAATATATCCTTAGGTAACGTTGTTTAATTGGCTTTATGAAACAGGGTTGTCTGTGAAAAATGCTCGTACAAAAGTAATGAGACACCATAGTAATCGTTACGGCATTCGCGGTGAAAAAACATGCTTTTGAGCTTGAAAAAATTCTGCATTCATGATAGAAATTTTTTTGAAACTAGTGAATATATTACTCCTGGTTATATATGTTCCCCTATCTTCGGCTTTATCACAAAACCAGTTATTAATATATACGGTAATGTTTACAAGAAACTGCAACAGATAGTGTAACAGTAGTCGTGCAATTGAGTGATATTTCACTTTCTTAAAACTTGTATAATATGTCCCTCAAGCACAACCCTTCACAGTCAAAATAAATTGTGATCTACTGTCATTACTTCATGGAGCAATATGTGCTTTCATGGCAATTAAAAATGTAGAGGGTTATAAGCTACAGGAGTATATACATACTTCCAATTTCCCTGACTTAGTTAATGCAAAGACTAAAAATAGAGTTTAATCCTACGTTTATTTATTTTCGAGCTGCTATTTAACAGACGTATCACTTCCACTTAAAAGTAACAAGCCAAAAACAAGTTTACGTCATACCGAATTTATCAAGTAATAATCAGTTGATATATAAAATATCCTTGAGACAAAAAGTTGTTAAAACACTCGAAATCTTGAAAAGTGATATGCCAAATATCAACACAAGTTTTTATGCTTCTCAACAAAGGCTTCTGGGTACATTTTACAAAGCCAAATTAATATTATCAAATACTAACTCAGAATAATATCATGCATAACGTCAACAGCCCTACTTAAATAATTTTAAAAAATACTTCATGAGACATTACGTAATTTTACTGGAATGTCTTCCGTTTCACCACTTAGAACATTCTCTATTCAGCGGAAATAAGCTGGATATTCATGTCTACACTGCTACTTCTGCAGAAAATGTAGCTTCTGTCTACACTACAAAGACAAATGCAATATTCCTAGAGGAGTACACATGCATTTCACTGACTGAGACAATTCGTATGTAAATATGTACACCTCAAGCGCTCGACCGCTGCTACACAATCTGTAGCAGTTTCTTGTAAACAATACCGTACACGTCAATTACTGGTTTTGTGATAAAGTGAAAGATAGGGGAACATGATCAGGGGTAATCTGTCTACAGTATCTAAAATTTTTCTGTTTGAATGCAAAACAGTTTCGAGCTCGAAACGCATCTTTCCACCACAATTTCCTTGTGCAGCACAATATATCAAGTTCAACACACAAAGAACGCCGACTAAATTGAAGACAATAGAGCATTTTCCACCGCAACGACCAACGACATGAAGCAAATAAATGCATTTTTCAAAGCAAAACTATTGCCGTAAGACATTATTTCGGCATTTCATAATGGGTGTAAGAGCATTTCTCACTGACAGCCCTGTCTCACATAGCCAATAAAGCACGCATAACCTAATGTTATATTTTCCGTTAGCACTTTTCAGGGATTCTTTTTCCGTGTCCGTAAAGGGCATTCTTCCAAACTAGTATATACCATTTTCCTCAGAAAATTAACGAAAGTTGATAGTACGATTGTTGGCTGTAAGTACCAAAATCCAAGAGCTAGATCCTCGAAATTTGGCTAGTTTAAGGTAAAGGATAGCAGGAAAATTAAAGAAGCCACAAATCATAGTTTCAAGTATACGCGATCAGTAAATTGCAAAAATTATTTTAAGGGCTTCAATTCAACATAAACTTGACCTTCCCCGACCTAGCATCTGTCACCTAAACAATTTGCACAGCCGAAATTAATTTAGGGCCTTCAAACAGGAGTTCAAGGTGAAATTTGCCATTTTAGAGGTTAATTTAGGGTATTTGGGCGGCCGGGGGATTAAAATAGCAAAAGTCATACTTATACTGTTCAAAATTTAAACTTGACAATCTCGACATAGTATCGGTCACGCAAACAACAATTTGCACAGCTAAAATTAATTTAGGGGCTTCAAACAGCGACTGACGGTGATATTTAGCCGTTTCGGAGGTAAATTAGGGTATGTTTTGGATGCTAGAAGAGCCAAACCATAATTATGCGCGAGTAAACTTAGAATACCCCGGCAACCATCCTATTTTGTATTTTTAGATAAAATTTGTTACGGAACGCTGGTTGGTCAAATGAAATTCGACGTAAAACTGTTCGTGAACACAGCACTCGCGATTGAAATCTAACCATTTTGTGTTCGCGAAAATTGACGTAAAATTACCTAAATGTTTGAGAACGAAAATTTGTCGATTTGATGGTGACGTCACTTTTGCATTAAATTTGTTCGCGAACACTGTATAATCCAAATTTAAATTATAATACATTAGGGAACAGGATTTCAGCAAACTGAAATCGCCAAAACTCTCTTCGAACACAAGGTCTAATTTCTAGCACTTTAATTTGATTTCGCCAATTTTCGGTTAGCGAAAAACGGAATGAAATTAAGCCTGTTTTCCGTAAGAAGGGTTTGCAATTCGATATCGGTAATGACAGAATGGGATGGTTGGCGGTGTCATCTTAAGCTTACTCACGCATTAGGCTACCCAAGAAGTAAGCTTGACCTTTTCTAGCCTAGTATCTGTCACTCAAACAACAATCAGCCCTGCCAAAATTAATTTAAGGTCTTAAAACACGCGCTAAGATCAAAATTTGGGCAACTGGGATGCTATTGCATCCAAAAATATGTTTTTTGCCCTCTCGAAATGCTTTTTCTCCACTAATTTTTAAGCTGGACATATGAATTTAGTTAAAAAATATCGAACATATAAGTCTCCTTAACTTAATGTTTCAATTTTTTGAATTTTGACCCTAAAATCCAGTTATTGTCTCAACACCGGGCAAAGATCTGATTTTCGTGCCCATCTCTATTGGCAGTATTACTGCACCAATTTCATAGACAGAAGCACCGACCCAGGCCAATATTATGACCAAAGCATGTACAAATTAAATGCCGAAGACCCTTCTTGATGTCTTGTCATTCCCTGAAAAGTAAATAAATTTTTGCAATCAACCCTAAATCTACATTCCTTTACTTTGTATATCATGTGTAAAACATTGGGATTTTTGGTCCAAATTTGTTCATCGCTATAGAACTAAGCACAGGGCCCATATCGCTGAAATTCTCGGCGCGAAAAGGTCTAACTAATAGGCATGGTGACAACCCATTGTCGATCACACTGTTTTCAGGGAAATCAAAAAACCAAAATCGCAAAATCTTCAAATTGTGCGTACACGCACACCTGTAAAGATAGACAAAGCAAAATAACAATTTTTCGAACAGACGACCCAAAAACCTATAGGCAATTAAAACACCCACCGGAAATGCATCACTAAACCGCTAGGCCCGACTGGAAAAAAACATGTAAAAGACTGAATTCGATTTAATTTGTAGAAGAAACATCACTATAAATTATGGTTTCTCTTCCTTTCACTCACAAACTCTCTTGATAGTGGTTTGCGGTTTCTCTGCGAGGAAGCACGACAAATTTTTGAATTTCATAAAATACATGATGTAAGGTTTACACACGTTGATTTGTTTACACATGTCAATGTGGGTTCATTCTCAAGTACAACCTGCTACCTACTTACAATAGCAGAATTCTTTACGACCGTTTTATAGGAAGGAACAAATGCATACTTTACAACACGAAAGAATATTAACAGCTAGTCGCAACGCTAGATTATTACATTTGGGTTTATAGCAAGAGGTAATAGCAAACATTAATTATTATGACAGGTAAATAGTAATAGCGTCATTTGAGGATGTTTGCAAATTACTGACGCTATGCCCTGTACTCATTTGCAAATTTTTCTGTATTTACTAGAAGTTTAATTTCTGCTGCACGAAATCAACACCGCCTATTAAAACGATCAACACTGAGAGATAATATTAATGTTTAGCTTTCATCAATAATTTTCTACTGTAATAAAATCATCCTGTTTCTTGATTACTAAACACCAATCCTGAATTATATTGCATTCACGGCCACACCTCAAGAACCAATATCCATAATTTTACTAATGATTGCGTTGAGCTAATGGCATATTAGGGTAAAAGAATTTCCCTTTGAGTCTTATTGTGTGCTAGCAAAAATTAAAACAATTTCCGTATTCGGACAGAAATTAAATTTTGGCAACAATCTATAATTCAGCTACAGATAAAGTGATATATTTTATAAAATAAAAATATTAACATTGTAGGGAATCAAAGATATTGAACTTTCAATCTAAACAGCTAGCCAGTAATCACTTAAGCAACAGAATGAAAAAGAAAAACCGAGTTTAACTTATTATCATGAGACATTTGTTGCTATACCTTGCTGCTGATTTGCGCGTATCTGGTTTAAATTTTGACAGTGTATGGAACTGTAGGCAGTACTATATCAATGTTATTTTACTCGAACATCATCGAACATTCGAAAAGATAGCCAAAAGCTTTATACTGGATCACACTTCATGTATATTTCGGCTTTATCAGTTATGGCTTTGAAACAGCTGGTTTTATTTCGCACCACATTTCACTGCACATGTGTGATACTATACTGTGCTACATACCATAGTGATAGTCGGAGAGTGTTTAGTTCACTGTTGTCTCAGATTTGGTACGAAATAAGCTATAAAAACATTTAAAGGACCAGAGTTAGTTTAAATCGCTCTGCTGGTGCCGGTATGTATCTCTTCGAATGATAATCTTTAGATTAAGGTGCAATTAGTTAATATGATTAATATCTATTAACCGAGTTTACTAGCCATCCGTTGCACTAGAATTAAGTAATACATATACTTTTTACTGGTTATCCTACAATTGAAATTAATTATATTAAACACAAAGGGTTTAAACTCGTATCTAGTTACAACCTGAGCGGCATATCCTTGGCTTAGACAAAAGCAGGAAAAGGCATGACTAAAGACAAAATACATATTTTACTGCGATTGTTGTGTTTCTTTTTTGTGCATCTGTTTCTGGCTAATAGGAAAATTTTCCGTGTTTCAAATTTCGTGCGCTAAATCTCAACGACAATTCGTGTAAAACAGAATTTATATGAGAAACAAGACACATTATTACCGAAATATAGAACGCGAAAATTTATATATTGCTTTAATTAAGTGTTGGCTTTAAAAATATATCTGATTCAGAGACTAAGTGACTATCTTGAATAAAAATTATATATATTACACACAAACAGAGTTTTAAGTGGGGCGGGTCAAATTCACTGCCCCACGAGTAATACGAGGTGCAGAGCGGTGCATTTTGAAGTGCCGTGAGAAGTGTACGGACGTGTGTTCATTAAAGTATTTTTGAGTGATCTCTGTTATTGACTGCTTCATGCGAAAAATCAAATGAGATGCCCACAAAAGACTGTTGCGAAACCTGCTATGAATAAATAAAAAGAAATAATGTAGTACCGAAGGAATCAAGCGTTGCAATATGACTTCGTCGGCCATTGGCCGTATTAGCCTAGTGTTGTACCTTAGTGTAAGTTATTAGTGCTTAGGAGTCTTATTATATGTATTAGAATAACAACATTTGAAAATCTAATTCAAATAGTGGTTAGGATCGCCAAAAGTTGTGGTTGTGCTTGTGTGTACTCCCGGGTCTAACGGTTTTTAAACTCTGTGTATCTTGCCGAACATTGGCAGCGAAAATTTTGCACGATAGCATATTGATTTAGTGTTAG
>JASANE010015771.1:0-42885 GCA_030248225.1 Trileptium ribeirensis
TCTCCGTGGATGGGTGGTTTCTATGAGAGGATGGTGGGCGTCGTAAAGAGTTCTGTCACGAAGTAGCTTGACACTCGCTGTGTGTCGCTTTGTTGAATCCCAAACAGTGGTCGCAGAAGTCACGTCGATAGTAAACAGTCGTCCGTTAGTATATATCGATAATGATTTATCGCAACCTCCACTGACTCCATCGCATTTCCTCGGTGGTCCTCATCTTCAACTGCCCAACTTCAAAATCGTCAATGAGCAATCGGCTCAACAACACGACAGTGTTTCTCAATTATTTTTGGGCTGGAGACGCATTCAAACGCTATTGAACAACTTTTGGACTATTTGGCGAGGTCAGTATCTGCTAGCATTACGAAGGCCGGTCGAAAGTCAAAATCTTCGCATAACATGTAGAATAATCCGCCAACCATGGCACGTAGTCGTGGTGAAGGATAGCCGCGTTAATCCGTGGAAGCTTGCTAAAATTGCAAAGTTGAACATTGGAGCGAATAGCCGCTGCCAATCGCTAAAACTGCAACTTTCTACGAAAAGATTTAATAATCGCCCTCTTCGGCTTATCTATCCCCTGGAGTTGGTGATTTCTCTGGAGGGAGGCGCGTTCCTCGAACTAGTCCAAGGCTACTCCTACATTGACCCGTGAAACAAATAAAATTGACCTAGCCAGTTGGAAGTCGTCCTGGCAACCGGCTTCTACAACCAGTATTCCTGCGGATGACGACGATCGTTCGTCTGAAAACTCTGTTGAGTGTTAGCGTCAGTCTGTCTTATCAAGCTAATAGTTATACAATTGTAACAAATTGTTAAATCGATCGTTTTAATCGATTGTTATGCAATTGTTTCAGATCATTATTCCAAATGCGCCCTTACTTCATTCCCGTGCAAGGCCCGTTATTGCCATATTATCGTCACCATCCCGGACTGCTTTTTGGGGATCGTGGTGTGCCAACTATTGAGCACGCTCGGTTCTATCTGACTCTTCGCCAAATGGAGGAGCTTTATACGGCGGATTCACTGATGTCGAATCAGTGGTTGGCCGACCATCCACGAGAAATTATGCGGTGGATACGGGACAATGGGCTTTCGGTACCATCTAACTGGACGTTTGATGCTCAACAGGTTATGATGGATGTCCTGATCGAACTGGTCAGACCTGAACAAGAAAATAACGAGTTCCGCAATGCATTTGTGAGCCTCATCGGAGGATTGACTGATCCACGGCAGCTAGCATTCGTGCTGCATTCGAATAATTATGAAATGGTATGGGCATCGAGTTTTCGTGCTCCGACCGATACCACAACCTTCAGCTGGTTTCCGGGGTTCAACCTCTTTGGCGAATGCTTGGACCTTCTGGTGGAGCGATATCAGCATAATGACTGGCGGCCAGAGATGGCAACTGCTGCACAATACATTACGAGATCACTGGCGCCACCTACATTCGCACCAAAAACAATTCTGTGGATCTCGGATAGCCAGGGCGGTTGCGTTCAACACATTGCTGGTGGTAATTTCTACGCCATCTCGGGTGGTCGGTGGAAGGACATACCCGATGTCTTTCGTCAATTTAATTTGATGTGGATCAACTACGGAATTGTCATTTTCTATTTCGGCGTCAATAATGCCCAGCGCAACAATGATCAACAACACCACTCGTTGGCAATATTCGAATCCTTTCTTCGCGCCCAACCACCGGGCCCTCAGATTCTTTTGTGCACACCTGTCCCGGATCACAACATTTCGGGCAATCGACAACATGCCCAGATGGTCGAGCGACGTTTCAACGCAGTCAGCGGCGTCCGATGTATCAATTGGTTCACTGACGAGACGTGTCCATTCAATGGCCCGATGCCTGGTTCAAAAAATCGAGCTCTGTTTAAATCCGACGAGTTCCATTTGACACCGATGGGTCTTCGCCATGTGATTCGCAGATGTGCTCAAGAAGCGTCTGGTATCAAACCGATTGAATTTGTTTTATCGAACAAATTGTTTTCGTATCGTCGGGATAGAAATGGGTACTTTATCCGGTAGGGCATTTCCCCTCGGGAGTGTCGCTACGCGTGTATATGCAAATGAATGATGAAGGCTGGAATAATGATCAGAAAGACGAAAAATTGGGAACTTGTCGTGCGTGTTTGAATGCTGGTTTGTCTGTTTTATAATTTTATAAGTGTAGTTTGGTTTGGCAAACAGTGAGCTTAGAACCTGGTAGTTGGACATTCCCGAACGTATGTTCGGATTCGCAATTAACCTAATTTATTCGGCTACGGGTGAAGGATGTTCTGTCCGGGTCAGACATATTCCACTTAATTTTTGTATTTTGAATAGTTTATAATCGCATTCAGAGAATTTTGGAGATAAATTAATCATACCCGGAGAAACTATCCTCGCTGACAAATATTTCGCCATGGAATTACAGGCTGCGGATCCAGAAGCCGTAGACCGGTTGCGCCAGGAGATTGATGGTGCATCCGACGTCGCCAGTGTAGAGATTGGAGAACCTAACTTAGAATACACGCAAGCTCAGACTGACATACACCGCGCCGCAGTAGAACAGCTAACTATTCTGGCTCGGGGCTCCTCCGGAGCCCCGCAACAAAACAGGCTTCCCCTTTGTGACCCTGACAGAACTCCGGACATCGAATGGCCCGCTATATCACAGGAACTCGCTACCCTGGACCCCGCAAAGTTACCTTACGCACTAGACAAACCCCCTGGCACTCGCCGGAGTATGGACAACACACTGCACCCATAACCCTACAAGAACCAGAACGAGCAGTTCGGTCTGATGAGCCTACAAGGCCTCTAAAGGTGAAACGCTCAGATAACGGTCGCGCACTGCGACCATTCAATGTAAATGACTTAGGTCTCGTGGAATTACTCGCTTCACAGGACCTGGACGAGCACTCGCCCCACACTCCAGACCAAGCTGCATCTCCAACTTCAGCAGTCGAACATGCTGTTCAAACCTCGCGGCTTACGCCTGCCCAACGTCGAGCCGCTATCGCTACCCAAACATCCCGCAGCCCCCAAGCACAACGCCTAGTGACCGAATCAGACAAGCCATTGGCGCAATACCCTACCTATCGAGAACCTGTGACGTCTTATGAACAACAATACCCCAGACCTGGTCAGGCATACTCCGCCCCACCCACACCACTTCCATACACACACCTAATGCCACTAGGATTCGAAGCCACACTTGAGGACTACGTTCCAGACGAATGGCTCATGCCATATTATACCCCTCCTAGGCCACAACCCGCCCAATCCACCCCAGCAAATAACCAACTTCCACTGGAACCTACACCAACACCAAAACCTAAGCCTAAACCACGACGAAAACCAGTCCAGACTCCCGCACTGATTAGTGAAGCCGTATCATCCATAAGCACGGAGACCACCTCACCTGAAACAATCGATTCCCCGGCACCACCTCACCGGTGGACAATGCCACCCCTATTGTCACCCCTAGCGGAGCATGGAACTAAGGGTCCACAAGTGCCATCCTTTGGCTGATGGACCACCCAAAGACAAAATGAACTAGCCCAATGGGAATGGGAAATGCAAGAAATAAGGAGGAAAAGAGAGGAAGCCGCTCGCGCCCGAGGAGAAATACAGGATACAACTGAATTAATGGAATACTTAAGGGGATGCCCCGTAGAGTACACCCCCTCGGAAGACCAAATAGCAGCTGACGGGATTGTAGAAGAATTTATTGAGAGCTTAGCTCGACAACGTGAAGCAAGTAAGCAAAGCACAAGTAAACAGAGCCGACTCTTCGGAAGGCGGTCGACCGAAACGACTACGACCACGAACTGCAGAAAAGTACGATGAGACAACATCAACCATTGGCGACTCATTAAGGGCTCCTCTACCGGGAGGAAGGGAAGAGCGCCGCCGCGTTGCGCCCCCTCCACCCTTAAGGGAGGTCCAACGCAACCATTACGCGCCAAACCACGTAGACTGACCCCAGCCAGAGCCCAATCACACGTTAGTTGGGAAGACGAGGAGGATGAGATACCTCTTAGTCAACTTCTACCGGGACCCCGCCGAAGGCCCCACTTCGAACTCGACCCTCCAACGGAGGAGAGTGAGGGATCTCCTGAGATGGGACCCTCTGTACGCCCAGTCAAGGAGAGAGAAGAATTCCCTCAACCTATTAGCCGACAGCCACATAGACTAGCCAGGGACCGTTGTCGTCGGTATGAAGAATATTTACCACACGGAGAAGAAGCTCGAGTCATAATAACACGTTCTCGACACCCGAAGTTTAAAGCCCCAAACTACTGCACCAGCTCGACGGACTATACCGCTCGCTCCACGGACTCGCCACCGTGACCCTGTCATGCCGATGGATTACCCATCTGGCAGTGCTCGTGCACGGCACGACATGTTTGAACCTTTTAGGGATATATTTGACGAACGAGACATCGAGGACATGCTATCCGCACATCCGGACTTGGAACCTGACGAGGACAGTAGACAAAGACAATTACGACCCGAAGATGTCGGATTGGAGGTGGTCCGACCTCCTAGACAGCCGCCTCGAGAGAGATGGTTGTAATGTTTAAATTATCCAAGAAATACTCTCGAAAACTCGAGCTCCCGCCACCAAACTCCCTCAAGAGCCGCCACTAATGGCGATGAATACTATTGCAGGAATCGCCGGATCAAATCATTCAACAACATGGAACAAATTCAACAGCCTCGTGTGCCGTACTACACCATCAACTATGGTGCTCCAATTGAAACGTTCCTATCCAAAAGCACACGATGGCCGGAACTCTCAAACATGGCTCCGCTAGTCCAAACAATAAACCAATACCACATCGAATATGCCTCGACGGAGCAAGGATACCAGCTCCTCGTCACGTATTTATTCGACGAGGAACAGGCGAAACAAGACATTTCGGACTTAAAAATGGGAGCTTGAGACGTTAAAGCCATCTCCCACCGGAACAAACAAAAGTTCCTAGACCCGGAAACAACCGAGCGCCTCCGCCCAATACTACCTCATCTCATGCGGACGGTGCTACTAGAAAAATTCAAAATTCCCCGGTTCCGAAACGCCCTTCTGGCCACCGGATACGCACAATTGCTCGAGGCAAATAGGTCCGATTCCTTCTGGGGAATTGGCCTAGGGCCGGAAGACATCACCTTCGGTAAACGACCGCGACTATGCCATAACGTGATGGGTCGCCTGTTAGAGGAAGTTCGAACCTTCCTCCGCTACAACACCGCCTCATGGCCAAAGGTGTTTATTCTGGGCGATTCGTTAGCGGCGCCCTTGGTCGACATGGCCGCCTCAAAAGGGTGGTTCGCCCTAGCATGGCCAGGAGCCACTATGCAATTCCATTTATCGCAACGCCGCAAACTAAAACCATCATGATACTTGGCGGATATAAAGCGGCCTTACGGTCGAAGTCGCACGAAGGTCGTTTGCTGGATACTCCCAGCAAGGTTATGCGTCGAGTGCGCCGTTACATATGCTCATTCAACTACCTACTCAGTAATGGGGCCCGAGCAATTATCGCCCCGCCATCTCCACATTGGGACATTGGACAGGATAATACGGTCGAATGTCACGACGAGTTCACTAAACTATTCCAGGACATTAAATGGCAATTTTCCGACAGACTACAGAAATCGTCGATGCCAGACTACCCGCCCGAACTAACCGAATCAGGCGCGTGGGAAACCAATACCGGCACCAACGAAGTAGTGGAGCAATATATTGCTGAACCTTACATCGGATACTTCCGTGAGTGGGTTCAACAGAACCTAGTGCCCAACAACTGGGAGTAAAACAATAAGGAGGAAATACCGATATGACCACGTGACTGCTCCTATTCGAATTTTTATCTTTTTCTTTGTACTTTTGGCCATGTCTAACTGCCAACAACACCTGCAGTAAACCTGAATGGAATGCCGGACACGGAGTAGTTATGGTTAAGTAATGATATACCAGTTGTACATAATATGTTGTATTCTATAACCTATCTTAAATATATTTCGATGGTTTTATATGTATGCTTATGTATGTATATCATGGCACCACGGCAGAAATAATTGAACGAAGCGATTTTTTGACCATGCGGAAAATTCTTTCAAAAGGTAGTGCAAAGTCCTTTTCGTCTACCTAAAAACATAAGAGGAGGACTTTTCATTTCAGGATGTAGAAATCTTTTCATTTCAGGATGTAGGGAGGACTTTTCATTTCAGGATGTAGAAATCTTTTCATTTCAGGATGTAGAAATCGCTAGGACCCTAGGAATCGCCGGAATTTGGCTAAGTTTGAGCCCAATAACACATTTTTAGAAATTCTTCAAAAGAAACCAACTTCAAAATCGAGCAGGCCAATTTATTCTTGGATCATAGAACATAGTCTACCAATCGGTCGTATAACAATCCTTTTTGAAGGGGTCTTAGTCGGAAATTAACTAGAGAATATCGTCTCCTATCCGAATAATTAAGTCCAAAAATTTCCATTTTAAAATATAAGAGATGTAACAGGCCCGTTCCGGCCCGTTACGTGTCTCTTGCAAAATTTTGAGAGTAAAATTGCTTAAACGCGCCGCCAATTGAACCAGACCACGTTCACGAGAACGGAGTTTCCCTGTGTAGCCAGGTGCCATGGGTATCCATGATTGCGTTGCTTGGTGATATTGAGTACATTAATCTTTGCCATTTTGATGCTTTTGCCAGTTATATAACCGTTGTTATCGTTATGCTTTTGCTATTTACATTACTTTTGTCATTGTATGGCTTATTCTATTATCGTATGTTTGGACGCACGTAAGTGAGCCCCGAGGAAACCGGCTTCGGCTAGTCGACTAGACTTAGATAGACCAGGAATGTAGGAGAGCCACTAACTGGCGCTAGAATAATAGGGAGCCGGAACGGAACTCGACCAACCACCGTTGCTTCCACATTGAAACTTCAAAATTTCGACCGTCCGGGAATAGGAGGCCTTTGACAATTTAAGGGATCGGGAAGTAATCAAAATCAGGACTATCAATTTTACCTGGTTCGAGCAAACAATAGCTTAATGGTCGCGAAAGTAAGCCGAAACAAATGGGTTACGGTAGTTTCCGATTATCCGGAAATAACGGGTATCGGGCAAGTTTGTCGGCCCGTAACCGTCCAACGGTTGGTATGTCCCAAAAATGCGCCGAGCACTTTTTGATAGAGAATTTTTAGGGCTTTCGAACGAGCTCAAAACATCGCAAATCGCTGAAGGATTTCCTGAGATATTCCAGGGACAAACAGGCTAAAGTTCAATTAACAGCCAATACTTACGCTAGGTTTGGCTGGTGACCATGGTTCCGCGAAGATATGACCTAAATATATATAGTCGGATAAACATGCAATTGGCACTGGGTGACAATCCGGGTTATTATGCCGAAGCATTGTGTGTAGGCTGGCCATGATGATTGCCTATTACACCACCCATCATCTTATCCGCCTAGACCGAAGTCTAGTACCTGTTTAACGCATAGGTGCTGCGAAGCAATTGTGGCTGAGTCCCTTGCCCAAGGAGATTAGCGCGACCAGTGGATTCGAACTCCTGACTTCACGATTATAAAGCAGGCGCTCTAACCACTCGGCCACGCGACCACTAAATATATATATCGAGAGGTCCTACCACTAAATATATATATGTAGACATATAGCGATATATATATGTGTGTGTGTAAATGTGTGCTACTTGATTTTCCCGTCCCGATACTTCTATTTCCCCCTCCCACCGGACAAACTGCCCCTTTTTTTGATCGCCTCTTGAACGCCCCAAAACGGCTTGACCAGCGCCCTAGCAACTGGTTTTTCTTTTAACCGTCGAATCATTGAATGAAACTATGCGTGTCCCTAAGTAGTCTACCCATTTAGACATCTAACGAGAACAGACGGGTCTCGACCTGACCAGTCATCCCGCTGCTATATAACTTATTTTCCTGTTTTATAATGTACCACGAAAGTTCAACATAAAATTCCGTCCGTTTGTATCAACTCCGTATTAGACCCTTGACCCTAAATGGGCGCATGCGACCATTATTCTACTCGCCTGTTTTTGGCAAACACAATGATATACGGCGGGTCTCCGCCCGACTCCCCGCTAGCTCACTATAACCCGTTAAAGTGCGCCCAGCTAGGAACTCCGACTGAAAGTGGGTACTAACCAACCGAAAGTTTATCCCTAACTCGAAAGTAGGCAAATCGCCCCTCATTGCATTCAACACGTCGAGACATCTCCAAAAATACCCGGCGGGTCTCCATCAGTTGCCCCGTTAACCCGGGACTGCCGACAAAAGCGCCCCTACCACCAGCGGCACTCTCTCTATCTGTAACGGTTTTAGTACTCCTCTAACCGCTGCTTTTAAGGCAGAGAAATCAGCCCTCGTTTGAATCGCCTTTCCAAGGCGAGTTCAGCGATGCCCGGCGGGCGCCGCTCCGCCGAACCGGTAGCGCGGGAAAGCCCGCTGAAACCCTGTATACTAATATATGTCGGAACCCAAAACTGGGTCCCGGCCCCGCCACTACGTCCACCCCCCTCGTGTTTGGTATCGTTCGGCCCCGCTCTTCGTCCTGGGACCGAATTTCACCCCGACCCTTCGAAAATCCCCCGGGAACCCCCTGTCCCGTCTCCCTTCCCGTGCCCCTTCTTTTCCGCTTTTTCTTTTCCTTTTCCTTATTCTCTCTCTAACCCACTTCTTTGGTCGGTTGTCGCTGTCGTCGTGGTTGTGTGGTATTTGTTGTTGTGGTGGTGGTTGTTGTGTGGTTGCTGTGTTGTTGTTGTTGTTGTTCTGCGTGTTTCTGGTGTAAATTTGAGCGACATTTCTGTCGCTCAGGTCGCCTGTGTGTCTCATGTGTAGTGTGTTTGTGTGTTCATGAGTATTGTATATTTGTATGTATGTGTTTATATAGTTAAAGATATATATGTATATATATATATGATATATAAGGAGATGACAAAAAACAGGACATACAGGGACAGGACATACAAAACGATGTTAAATTTGTAAGTTTGTAAGAACTGGACAAGGACGATTAGGAAGGACGGGGGGCATGTTTAGGGCCCTCCTGCGGGCTCCCGGAGTCCCTGAATAGGACCCCCGACAGCTCAAAGGATACCTAGGAATGTGCTGCGCCCCCGACTGCTAAACAAGCTCATTCCCATCTTCGGTTCCCCCCCCCCCTTCGGGACGTCTACAGACGCCCTGTCGGGATATTTGAAAAGCCGTCAGCTAGGAATGTTAGGAATGTTTGGCTTTATCTTATAAGCCGACATGTAAACGTGCAATGTTTGCACGTTTACCCATGGATTTTGTAGTAAAATTTGGCCCCAGATGGACTCTTAATAAGCTTAATTAGCTGATGGATGGGGAAGCTAACTCGCTAAATAGCAGGAATTTGACCTTAAATCGACGAGTTAGCTCGTGGAAATTTGATGAATGAGGACCAGAAGACCAATCTATCCCGAAATGAGGACAGATTTCCAGCTTACTCCACGCATCTGGTGTGGAGAAGAAGATTCAAAATTTCGAATTTGACGGGTGACCCAACCATTTGACAGAACAGTTGGGGGGATAACGGGCGACTTAGGATTAGGTAAGAGATTTAAGTGATCTGAGTGATGATCTTCAGATCCATTTCTGACATAAATTTAAAAGTTACGATGGATGAGGTTCGAGATCTCGCTAGAAATTGAGCTAAAATTCGCAGATGATTGACCTCCGAGTATTCAGAGGGTTCAAATTTGATGTCGGCGATTTCGATTGAAGCCGACTCTCTCTAAAGGGGACCCAGGGTTTACGATAGCTGTCAAAAATAAAATCTTGGGAATTTTTCGATTGGGCGCCCGGGTTTAGATTAGAAAAAGTGGGCGTTCAAAGATCTTCTCCGATTGGATAGCGACAAAATCGCTATCTTTCAATATAGCCGAAAATTTTGAGGCGACGACTACCGCGTCGTCCCTTGGAATCAGTTCGACTTCGGCAGCGCGGAGTTCGGTCGACTTTACTGACCGACTCCGACGCAATAATTCTTGTAGTTTGGTTTCGCAATTTACTTTGCTCTTTCGTGCTTTTCTCTTTGCTTTGCGCTTGGAATGGGATTCGACCGATGGAGGACCCGCGTAGACATCTTCCGTCTCGCGGAAGGGGACTAGAAATTGCTGTCCCGGACCGAATATTGTAAGTTGTGAGAACCAGGTGCATGGGGGTTTATTTTCCCCAGATCGAAATGTAACAGACCTTCAAACTTTAGCTCGCTGTAGCACGATTTTACACCCTGTAGGTTGATTTGACGCCCGTTGCCGGACGCCTCACTTTCCACTCCGACTTGCTACATTTTTACAAGTTTATTGACAAACCTGCTTGTGTCGAGTTCCGTTTTGGGCAGTTTGAGCGATTGCACGGGGGGTGCTAGATTGTGAACACACCAGTCGAAGTCCTTCTGATTCCCCGTGGTCATAGGTTAGGCAAACCAAGATGGACGCTTCTCGTCCATATTTTACATGATGTGTTGCGTTTGAGCTAGGACTAGCGAATTTTCCTGAGTCGACCGCAGTAAAATTTCCTCACGTAATAGTAGGGATGTGTTTCGTCGTTCATGATTACGGTTTACACATTTACAGCTTAGTGGACTGTACGATGCTCATGCCGCTGCTTGAGCTCGGACTGAATTTACAGTTAGGAACGGAGGGCTAACCTCCGTCGGGCTTTAGGAAGCCCCAAAAATTCGATTTATCCGTTCGAGCTAAGAAAATTTGGGAACATAAAAGACTAAACAAATTGTAGGAACTTTAGCTTGAGTATAAGGCGTTGGCACTCCACGAGGAGCGATTTACATATGTATATTTTTTATACGATTTGCTCGTATTCGGCTTGGTCACTAGGAAGAGGTCATCATTAACATTTCACAGGAATCAACCCCCGACTACCCGAGTCCTCGACAACCCTGCTATGCTATTTGTTAGGATCTCCTACTGGATACGGCTTTACAATGCTTACTTCAAAATCGCCTTGGCCAGACCATTAAGTTTACTAAAGTTCAGTATCACACGTATAAGTGGTTGAGCTTGACTGTAACAGGTCGGAAACTCCCTGCCACTAAAATAAACCGGCAGCACTGCTGGACGCCTCAATCGGCTATCGTACGCGTTTCCGAAAGCGCGTTAGGATGCTCCAGGTTTAAAATAAAATCACTAAACCAACCTGGTAGCAAAGAAACATTGCGACCTCTTGCGAATCCTTCTGACCCCAAACCGAACAAGTGCAAAACCCCGTTTTTATTTCGGAGCGAGCTGGTCGCTGAGTTTAAGCATTTTTCTATTTTATCCCTGGTTGCCCGTTAGGCTATGTACTATGTATGCCCGTGCTTTGATTTTTGCTGTTTTCTTCTCTTTCCTTTTTCGGTTTCTCGTTTTGAGTTTTGATCCTGCACGGGGATTTTAAGCCCGCTGCAGTTCTTTCAGTACTAACCACTCGACTATCGAGTTCTGATAAATTTCAATAAAATTGTAGTAATAACTCAACTGTACACTTTCGATAGTGCAGTTGAGACACTGTACAATTTCGACGCGTGCAGTGTATTAAGGCTCTAGGATGAGCGATAGAGAGAGGATAGAGAAAAAGGGAAAAAACGACAACAGGGACACGAGAAGAGAGAGAGAGGAAACCGACAAGGCAAAACCCACCCAAAAAGGGATACCGACCGTTTACCCCATGCCTCGACATTAAACGCACCCCAGAGTGCAACCGTAGCCAAGATTATAGAGTTGGCACGATGACATGCTCTAAAACTGGTAGGCCAGCGACATTGATCGCTTGGCAGAGTGTTGAAGATGGCCATTGCCTGCGCGTGCTCTTATCAGGACCGTCGAAAGTGACTAAGGGCGACCCATTAACGTGGTCAAAACGACGTCCCTGACAAATTTTGCGTAGTTTAGCTATTACTCTACCACCAAAATCAACCCTCACTGTTATAAGCTAACCCTACATGAATTTTAAGGACTCGGGATAATCAAACTCGCTGCTGGACCACTGGAAACCATGGGACAAAAGCAATTGGAGATTAGCGCAAAAGTTGGTTTTAAGGACGAAACGTTGTGAGAGACTCGATAGGGACGGTAGACAGGATTTGCATGATCAAGAGTGTACACCGGACGGAATTATTATACTCCGATCAAACATGGTGGTATCTTGCCTACACCATGATCATTATTATTGTTCGCTCGCTTGTATTATGACGGCGTAACTATCCATAGCCGTGCACTGAACTGTACCATAGTTGATTTGATTAATATAACCATGCTCAGATCGGTATCATGAAGTGATGTTCTCGCTGTACTATGATTTGTGCCCTTTTTCTATGAAGGAAACTCAGTTGTGTACCCTAACCCGAGTAGCTATAATCGTATGCCGCCGACCTTTCGTACATTCGGTATTTGAGCGGCCCGCTTAGCTTTCGTTGTCATCGCTCGGCAGACCTACGACGAACCTAGGACGTCGTTCGAGTTTTTCTCCACATTCTCCCTTCAACACGCATAGCGCCGCGCGTTATTAGGAGCGAATTTCGAAGCACGCCAGAACGCATAACCTGAGCTATAGCTGACTTAGTTAACGTTCCGCACTGGACGTCCCGGGTATAGATTTTGGCCCGGTATTCCCGGAAACGCCTTCGCTCGCACCGCCCCACTTCCCGAGTGAACATAGACAAGGGTGTGAATCGGTACGACGGTTTCAGCATGGTTCTTTTCATGATGCTCTAACTGCCCATATTTGGTATTGTGTACAACTTTGAATAAAGTCTTGAAAGCACTCTATGTGTCCCGCGTTGTGCGTCTTCTAGCGCTATAAGGGTGTCCGATTGGACTGGCCAATCCCGCGTGCCAAGGCTTGACGAAGGGAAATTTCCAAGCCCTGACACGCGTGGTTTCGCCACCAGTGATTCTATACCAAAGTAATGGAGTTATTGAGAGAATGGTCCACAAAATTGCTCATTCGGTTCGCGTGTGCAATTGTCACACTCACACAAGATAAACTTTACTAGGAAAACGTTATCACTAAATACCAATAAAATTAAGTTACTGCGTTACAATGTAGATAGTCCGACGTTAAACATTTCAGGGAATGTCGGAACCCTGTGGGGGCCATATGGCTACAAATGGATAAAGTGTTCGACCGAGAACAAACTAAGTGTAACTCAAAATTTACCTAGCAAACCTAAATTATCACGCGTTTTTACTTTGAATCATGCTAGACAAACAACTTCCGTTAGATTAGCATAAGGAATATCGGTTCGACATTATGACCTGTGAGCAGGTTTCGATGTCAACCTCCCTGGGGGACCTCCGCGATCATACCCAGATACTAGACACGTGCGCAACCAATCGGGCGGGGTCCGAACACACCCCGTGAAGCGCGCCTGTGGCCTGCTAAGCTCCGTAACTTCTTGGGTCTGATCAGGAAAAGTGTCTAAGCTGTAAGACTTATGGTCCGCCCTTGAGGTTATGATAGTCGGGGTCGTATGGGCATGGTGTTAGGAAGTTGCGCCATGCAGCTGCGTCACCGTTATTACACATAACGTTTTTTAAGTGGGACATTAAAATCAGAGCGCAATTTACAATGTGAAACAATTAGTATTTTAATTGTAATTCAAAAAAGCACAAATTTCCGTCAACGATAGAAGGTTTGTAATCGTACGAAATGCAAATACAACCCTATTGGCCCTGACATAATTAAGGAGAGCATAGGCTGCCACAAGTTGAATTATAATGGCTCATAAGCACTGACATTTCTATTTTCTTTCTAAATAATTCTTTAAGCGTTTTTAGAAATTTGGTCATTAATGAGTGTCATTCACACACCAGTCAAACAACAAAAAATAAGGTAAATCTAAGCAAAATACAATAACAGCTTTGTCCTCGACCTGAGTATGGTATAGTTATTACCAACAGGACCATGATACAAAAAGTCGTTATCGTAGATTACTTTTCTATCGTTATACTTTAGTTATTTTTTCATTCATTTCAAAGGTTAAAAATTGATCCTATACAGTTTTAAGACAGAAACCCCTGTGTTGTGTAACAGTGTAATGATGTAAATCAGTCCATTATACTTTTAACAGTTGGAATTTGAACATTTTTATTGATTCAATGTCTGGTATATATTAAATAGATGCTTCGTCAATACCATTCGGTTTATATTGTTTGCGAAAGCTTCGCAGAATTGTTAACTACTCTACCCCAACAGAACTATTTCTGTAACACATCAAATGTCTATAAATATGTTTATGTTTTAAAACATGTTATGATTAATGATATGGCACCAGCGAAGCTTATAATGTGATGAAGATAATCAATGTTAAATAAGAAACATAATTACCTGACATTTTGCTAACTTAGTAGCGGTTACAAGTATCCGAGCTGCAAATTAATACAAAATTCTTGAAACAGGAACATTCCAGTAACCGAAATGCTGGGTGTGAGCTGGCCTAAAGTCCATTGTCTGTTAGTCTAAATTCTTAAAATGATACTAGCCCTGAGTGTTTGTGAATACGATAGTCTTGTTAGAAGAAACTGTGTATCTGATTGGCTTCCATAAGTTTTGCCTGGAATGCAAGACCTATAATCTATAAGCTCCTTCTCAGTTGGGTTGTCGTTTCTGGAAATTAATGTCGCAAGGCCATGTTTCTGACGCAAGAACGAACCTAATGAAAAACACTAAGCGAAAATAATTCTTTAATTATATTTAATTCCCTAAAACGCATGAGACTGTTAAAATCAAAGTAGTAGCGTTGAATACAGTAAATTCTGTCTGTCTGCTGTTTTCCTGAATTCAGACCGCCAATGCTTCAGTCGGATTAATTGAATGTTCATTTCGTTGAACGCTGTCGACAGAACAACGGTGTTCCAGTGTTCAGTGAGTGCAAGATTAACACCGCATATGGTCAAGTTAGGTGGGTGATCATATACTTTCACCATACGTTGGTTACGTCCCATTTAGCCAAATTTGCAATAAGCCGACCCTGTGGCGGAACAACACATTCACGCTTAGAACAAAACAAAAACTGAAAA
The DNA here is from genome assembly GCA_030248225.1 of Trileptium ribeirensis. Classification (NCBI taxonomy): domain Eukaryota; kingdom Metazoa; phylum Nematoda; class Enoplea; order Enoplida; family Thoracostomopsidae; genus Trileptium; species Trileptium ribeirensis. The sequence continues at coordinate 15,083 of JASANE010015771.1, forward strand.
CACTAGCATTTGCAAACCCAATCAGTTCAGTGTACGCAACAGCGCCGAAATAATTGTGAGCAACTTTCCAAAACAGCGCGAGATTATCAGAATTTACAGCACTTAAACTTAGTTTTGTCGAGATTCACACTTGTAGTGTTGCCTTTGTCGCATCCAGCACGATTCGTGATAATTCAACAGTGATGTCTGCCTCAGTTGTAATGATAGCTAGCACCAATATGCGACTAAAGAATGATACGTAATATCGGATAAGCAATGATTCTTTACCTCATGTTAGCAAATTTGGCATTTAGCCAAACGTTGGCGCACAGGCGATGAATGGACATTCTAGCAACGTGCCCAAGCCAAAATAAGCCCCAACACTTCAGTGTGATGTGTGCACATCGCACGTATCCAACTCTTAGTCAGATGTTGCAACATGGACTTAGCTAGAATAGACCACAACGCATACATTTGGACGACTTCCGTCTGGCCCACTTCTGTTTATTGCCCACGTTTTGGATGCATACAGCAGAATCGACATTACATACGTATTGAAAAAAATTATCTTGATGTCGACGGAGAGGTTCTTGCGGCAGAAGTCTTCAATGACTTGTGGTACGCGGGACGTTGCGACACGTCACGCGGTAAGGTAAGAACAAACTACTAAGGTGTCTGTATCGTCTCACTTTTTGGTACTTCTGCCAGACTGTTGTATGCATCAGGGGCTTTGCGTAGTTTTAGACAACAGGCGGCTTTTCGGATTTCATCCAGAGAATGTATAGACTGACACACTATATGAGACTCTGATGGGGACTTTGTCTGTAACGATATATGAAAAGACGTAGGATCCTGGCTGATGTACATCGTGGAAAACTATTCTGTCCAGCGTTGAACTTGCTGTTGCTGTTTTCAGGCTATTGACACTTAGAACTAAAATGAATGATGGCAGTGGAGATCGTTTCTTCTCACTGAGCGCCTGAAAGGTTTAGTAAATGGTACGCATATCTCTACAGTCAGCAGCAGTCTGCATTTGTTGTGCTTGCTCTGCAAGACATCTGATTCATCGTTATTATAAATCGCATTATAAGATGGCCAAGGTAAAAAATTTACACTCGGGCAGAGGTTGTGTCGCATTAGCAGAACAGAGTGTGTCTGCAGATATCCAGGGTTATAGCGACGAACTACGGGACAAACTATATACTATCATATTATTCGCTGCTACGCTATTTTTGGTTTGGATCACGAAGTGTGTATTGCTTTGGATTTTATTGTTCAAACCAGTTATTGTTCAAAATTGAGTAACGAAAATCGTGTCCCATGATAAAGTACTCTACCGGCATGTGCCAGCCTAATGTAAGCCAGCTGATCTGCCCCCCCACACGCGGCGCGGATATCGACACGTTGCGGATAAGTGAGTTGTAGCGCAATGGCATAAGTAACGTACGTTCAATCCACTGTATTTTCAAATAGAATAAAGGTTAAACATTGAGCCACCGTTTGATCCGTTGTCGCGAGCGATTCCAATAGTGCGATGTTTGCCAAACCGCCATGAAAACAAAGTTGATGGCCAAATACAACTCATTTACATTTTGATTATTCGTCATTTCCGTAAGTTATTATTACATTATAGGGTCCGGAATACCCTAGCATAAATAAGATTGGAATACAGAATTCCCGTTGGTGTTTCTCAGGTAAAGCGATCACCGCACCAATGTTTAATTTGCCGTCAGGATGAAACTGATCAGCTCAAAATACCTGGACGCCCGCCATTACCGTGGTTTCGTGTTACTACGAGTCGTTGAATTCAACAAGTCGGCATTAACTATCTAGGGTCATTGATCAATCGTGAAACTGAACCACAACACGTTTAAATATGTCTTTTCTCTTGTGGGACAACAAGGGTGTTGTATCTTGAAATTGTTCCGGATGTTAGCTCAGACCAATTTTTGAAAGTACTTAAAAGATTTCATGTTGCGTACGGATGACAATCAGTTCTAGTGTTAGGTATGGCGAATAATTTTAGTTACAAATACCGCCCTTCAGCGACTGACAAAAGATTCCAGTGTTCAGCGATATTTCGATTCCAAGGGTATTTTATGGCGCTTCATAACTGAAGTCCTTGCATCCATGGTGTGATTTTATGCACGCTTTGTGAGATCGGTGAATCGCGCAATTCGAAAATTATTAACCAATCGATGTTAGTCGGCAGCGTAGTCGAGTTGACCACATCCCCATTGATGCAGACGGGAAGTGCCGAACCACCAATGGCTATGCTGCACACTAGGAAAGAGGTTGATAATGTCCCTCAGACACCTTTATCCAATCGAGGACAGTCATAATACGAAATAGGAGATGGTTACTTCATCTGATGGTAATCGGAAACGATCAGAGAGACGTGTAGCGTGAAACAGATGCACATATTGCAATTCAACGCCGGATTGCTGAACTAACACCCAGTGATACTGAGCAGTTTTAAATTGAAATCGTCGTATTGATTAAAATTACTTAATCGTATGTATGTTTTAACATAATCAAATTCAATTACAACATCAGCTCATTGACGCAACTTCACACGTACGCTAAACCAATTCCGTTCTACAACTTTAGTGCAAACTCGACTAAGATAATGTATGGATGCTTGCTATTAATTCAGCAGGATCATTTTAACGACGCTGACAACTTCTTGAGTGCCAATACATTACAAAACAACCCATCCAGCATCAGTGGTTGGCTCCAGCGATAGCTTCTTAAGCAACGTCTAAACACTATCTTATTTTCAGACGATATCTACTATACAACGACGGCGCAAATGATGGAACATCCGTCTGCCGATTTCTACTGCGAAATTATTGCTTAGTGAACAACAGTTCGGCGGATGGTCAAGGCGACCGTCTTAAATGCGTTTGTCTGGGAGATAATCTAGTATGGTAGTTAGAATTGGGTTAGGCAGTCGCGTAACTGAGCACTATTACGCATGTTATCCGACATTAATCGCTGCGGTCGATTGCTTACGCGACTCTTCGAACAATTTTGTCAGTGACATATCACAATGATGTGGGATATTGCATGTCTAAGTGACCAACGCCAAGAGGCGAGCTAGCTAAAATCAGGAAAATACGAACACACAACAATGGCGTTGGTAGATAGTCAATTACGTCAGCTGAAATGGATCCAAAGAGATATGGTGGTGAGCATCGGTGGTGTGATGTATCGTGTCATCGAAAAGCGGATCCGGCTAAGCGGAATTCGGCTCCATGAATAGACGGACGTGGTAATTATTTGCGAGGCTAATTAATATTTCTATTAGAGAAATTAATTCAATTGCAGCGAAAACTTAGACGAGAACTCAAAATCTTGTGGGATTATCTAGCAACGTCGGTTATAACGCATGGTTCAATCAACATTCCGAGCGGTGTTAGAGCTGTACAGCATACAGCGTAAATGAGCAGGTGATTCGATGTGGCATTCCGGAAAATCACTTCTATGACATCAATTTGTCCTCGGGCGCATAAAAATCCCTTTTTATAATCATCGGACACTCTCGAACTGCGCCTATTCTTTCATTACAAATTTCATTTTAACCATAACGTTTCCGTATTCTTTGCATAGCAGGTGCGTACGAATACCACATCTGGAATTGGTTGGGTATAAGATGTCACCACAGCGGCGCTTTGCATTGGGTGTGCAGTGTCTACTGTTGTCCGTTACCTACCAGCCGGCAAAGTTTCAGCTGAGGCGAATTTGGTACGGGTTCGCAAATTTCACACAAATCGGACGCGCACATTTGGTGTCCAGCATATGCCTGATTCGCGGCGATTTAAACATGATGGTTCAGTATCACCTGCTCCTAAATGACTTAAATACTCAATTATACCATCCGAGGCGACAAGCCCATGCTCAAAATGCATTAACCAAGTAGATGTGACCAGGACGACACCACACCTCGAATGTACGCCAATCACCGGTTGTATGTAAGGGCTTTCAACGAATATCAGCGTCTCGGAAATAATGTAATGCAACTGAGTTTGCGTTTTTGATAGTGAGACGTGATTTCTTTAGTTAATGATGTGTACATGCCTTACACATCATAGCGAACAAGTGCGGAAATGATAAGACTTGGCTATAACTGCTGAGTCGGAATGTCGTGTGATGACTGCCTCATTTCCATTAATAGCTAGCACCAATATGTGACTAGGAATGATAGCTAATATCGCATAAATGCAGGTTTCAGAGAATAATGAGCGTAAAAAGTGGGCAGTTTTGTCTTTAACAACCGTTTGCAAGAAACTAAAGTTTCTAACGGAGGGTTATATGATATTTTAGTTATTAAATATTTTGTATCTATTGCTATCTATATAAGACTTAAGTCTCTTACAGCTATCTGTTAAAGATTTAAATATCAAACAAGCTATCATTAAAGGCAGAAATCTATGGCAGCTAGCCATAACAGATTTTTGTCTCTAATGGCTAGCTATTACAAACCTTTGTCTCTTACACCCAGCTATAAAATACAAAAGTCTCTAATAGCTATCCATTAGACTTTCAAATATCTAACGGGTGGCTGTAAAAGATTTTTCCTTGTTCCAGCTAGCTGCAAGAGACAAAAGCTTCTAACAGCTAGCCATTAGAAACAAAACCTGTAACGGTTAGCGGCAAGAGATTTTGGTCTCGTATGGATAGCTGTTAGAGATTATTGTATTGAATGGCAATGATACGAAATATTATATATTTATAAAGATATTCGGATATACCAGGATATACAGTACGACAGGCTCAGAAGCTCATTTTACAAAACATACTTTGCTGATCCATGTCATGAACATCCATAAATCAAACATTGTGTCCATCACTTGAGATTATATTTATATATTTGAATCTAGTTTACCCTCAAATTTGCGACACGTAGTATCTGCGGAATCATCTGGTTTCTAGATTATATTTGACGGCAATGTAAAACGGTTGTATTCTTAGAGCTATCTGTTAAAGATTTAAATATCAAACAAGCTGTCATTAAAGACAAAAATCTCAAGCAGCCGTTTGCAAGAAACAAAAATATCATATAACCATCCGTTAGAAATTGTAGTTTCTTGCAAACAGTTGTTAAAGTCAAAACTGCCCACTTTTTGCGCTCATTATTCTGTGAGACCTGCAAAACTGATTCTTTGACGCCATAGGAAAACGCTTGATTATTAGTGGAGATATAGTTGGAGAGAACAGGAACAAGAAAGATTTTTCAAAGTTATATTCACCTGCACTTGTGTATTGTTAAGCTAGTTATATTGTGTTCGCATTTTCGGTCGAATTCGGTTAACTAGATAGTATAAATCGAGTATTGTCTAGTCTCCAACGTTTGTCGTTGAGACGACAGCTTTCGAATACCAAGCCAACCAACGGTGCGCAAAATAGCGTATTCTCCAGCTGATCATTATGATTTTCTTGCTAACAGAGCGTATTACAAACAGGCTCATAGCTCAGAAGTTAATTCCAGTGTGTAAATATATAAGTTAAGCGGAAACATCTCGGCCCTGATGCAAAGTAAACACGATGTCTAAAAATTGACATTGTATACCGTAACGGAATCATCCAAATTTATTTATGGCAGTCTGACATCGTGTGACCCGGTAACCAAAATGTCATTGCGCCGTGGTCCCTACATTATGAGCGCTCTATTTAGGTGACACAACAGTGGCAATTTTGATAGTTGGCTCAAAAATGAGTGCAAAGTTAATTTGTGGCCTAAACATAACAATCACAGTTTGTATGGTACGCTTCTTACTGACAATAATAAATTTGCTGCCAATTTACTCGACAGCGCTTATATATGTTGTTTGAATAACTATCGACCGGATATTGACTTGCTGCAAGTATCACATGCAGTCAAATGTACTACTACACCACTGATTTCCGAAACGATACGTTCCACATATGAGTATAAGCCAAAATTAGGGTGCAAGGTTTCAAGAAAAACCAAACCACAATTGGTGTTGCGATGGAGGCTAGACCATGTATAATCGGAAAATTTTAACGTAAAACATTGGTCCAGTATAGATATGCAACAAAAATATCACACAGCAATGAAATGCCCAAAAGTGCTACTGAATGTTGAACAAGTTAGCTACTGCAAATTTTGCGCATGAGGCGACACAGAACAACCCATTGCCGAGATCTTCGTGTGATGCATCAGAACAAGAACGATAGCAATTCAGGCCAAGGTCGGTATAGTCTATACGAACGTCGGGCGAAGTCAGGAAAATAGCATAACTCAGGTTGAATCTGGTTATAAAACCGAAACTGGATCCAACAGGATATAACAGTGCTTATGTCAGAAGTGGTCACCAGTGACCACACCTAGCATTTTATCCGTGCAAAGTTAGAGCCATTGCAACATCGTGGCTCGACTGTTATCGCATATCGAATGGTCTATGACTGGACCGATCTACCGCGTGAGGTCGTCACTGCGACATCAATAAATAGCTTCAAAAGACAGCTTCATGTTTCCGGATGGTTGCAACCAATCTGACCGTGTCTTTGGCTGGTGTTGTTGTTGCTCTCTTTTATGCATCTATACACGTGGTTTCGCTCTATGATCTATCAATTGTAGCCTACGTGGTCCTAGGGGTGTTTAGTCCCACCGTAGATTACACATGAATTAACAGTTGGTTACTACAATATTCCCCAATGCGAGCAGCACGGACTATTTATTTTACGAGCTTATTCCTAAGGCCTTAACCTGTAGCACTAATAATTCAGACAGTTTATTTCACACACTATAACAAACAAACTCTACACACAATAAAACAAATAAACGGATGAACCGTACTCACCTTGATTGCACAGCTTCTGAGGCCGACTGAGGCCCTGATCTAACTGCGCAACCGCTTAAATAACTATTCTAAGCATTATTTCTTGGAACTTAAAAGAAACCTAGTTCTCGAATCTCTCTAACCCGATAATTTTTAATATATTCGCTGCCAATCCTGTTGCGGATTCTTAGAATTGTTAAATTCGCTCTCTAATATAAGTTTTAATTTTTGCGTTAGAGAACCTCTTTTTATGAAATTCTTGGAATCTCTAACTCATAACAAATTTTGAGATTTTACAGAAAATTCAGCAGAAATACATATACGTTTGCGCTAATGTAGCCCTAATACTTAAGGCACCCAAAGGCTACACTCAAATCCGATAAGTAAGGATACTATAGCCCGGCACACAAACTGTAAAATTTTAAGTTGTTTTACATTCTCTTAATGTTAAAATTTTCAAGAATAAAATAAGTTCAAATAAGTTCTTTTTATTGAATCAAGTACAGAAATAACAAAGGGGATTAGAACCGTAACTTCTTAACGGATGGACCAATTGTGAATAAATTTGGTATGGATAATCTACAGCGTACCCTATGGCATTTGGTGTTAAAATCCCATTTTGACCCAATCATCCCCCCTGCCAGTTATGACCACAATTATACAGATTATATTTCTTTAAGCTTAGCATGCTGGTAATTTTTGAACATACAATAAGTTTTAAGGTTTTTATATATAGGCTCATAAAATCGACACTATACACAGAACTCAATTAAACATACACAGCTTTCACGTCGCTTACAAAGAATATACAACAGCAAATCTTGCACATAAATACACATATCACAACAGCTCGTGTAATAAACACAGTACTCAGCGGACACACACACTAAACAACAAATAAACAGATTTTGTTGATGACGCAAAATAACAATTTCCATAGAAATGTGTCTCATAAAAACATCATTAATAAAAGAAATAAGCTCAGTCCAAAGTTTAGGGGGTTAACCCGTAACATTACCCCTCCGCCACACAAAAAATTTGTCCTCAAATTTTCTTAGTCATACCCATGTTTTTTAACGCCACTATATACAACATGCAGATTTATTAGTTATGTTATAATTATCAGGCAAGTCTTCGTTCTTTTTCATCGATTGCTCATAGCTCACAGATAGTTGTTACTGAACGGTTTTACTACAACACTGTTTCAATTATCAATCGGCAGCAGTACTCATATGCTGTACAGTAATAGTTCCGACGACGGGCCAGTTCTGCCTGATCGTTACGATCGCCAACAGTCAGTGTCCCACACTCCTATATCGAGACCATACGTCACCTTCATGCGGTTACAATTCACCGAAGACGTTAATTGGTACAGCACCTATCAAATTAACGACCAACAGTACCTTATAGAATTACAGCATAGTTTGAGACAAACATATAACGACACATATCACGCATGCAAAACGACACATTTATCGAACATACATAGAAGGCAGCATCACTGCGAATTATCACGAATATTAACCGACACCTTGAGACTACGAGGAATAGTTTGACTCGTGCTTGTAAGATTAACCAGATTACCGTTCTGTAACATATCGAATAGCACATTTATGTTAAATCGATGCACGCATATTCCATGGCTTCCATATTATAATTCAATATTTTCAAGATAGCATACTACAAAATATACATTTACGTGTACGCTCATAAATTGACAAAACACATTTGTACACATACTTTGATAATTCCGCACAGTGTTGTTGTTAAAACGACAGCTTACAAATTTCATATTATATAAAATCTAATTATGTATTTTAATTCCTTGACTATAATGAAATTAATTAAGAAATTTGCATTCCACAAATTCCTTGTGAAAAATACAAAAATCCCAATTATGATCGAAAATCCCAGTTATGAAAGTGTTGTAATCTGACAACAGAATTTGAATATTAGGTGAATGTTCCAATGGAAATATTAATATATTTGGTGAATGTTTCACACAATATTTTTCGTTTATCTAGACAATATATAAACTTTAAAATACTGGAAGTAGTTTTTCAAAGCTGTATATTTTAATAACTATTACCAAAACACATGCCGACAGAAAACCCAAAAAAGGTTAAAGCTTAGACTTAACATGAAGTCCAAAATAGTGATAAGGGTTTAACTTGCAAATAACAAAGATACGAATAAGTTATTTATATTGCTTAGGTAGAAAGACAACAAAACGGTATCCTAGCTCCTGTTCAACGCCAAAAGGTAAAATTTGTTCTTACAAAATATTTTACTCCGGAAAAACATATCAAATTTCGCCGAAGAAACAATAACCAGTGTCATTTACAACTTCAGATATTGCAAGAAATAACTGTTTCAAAAATTAAATTTATTAGCATAAAACATATAAAATAATTTGGGCAATTTGACAACTGAAGTAAATCTTCAAATAATAACTGTAGCTTTTAGTAGCTAAGGGTTCTTACTCAGCAATTGATGTTTTTCGGCAGCTTTAATTAATATGTTAACCAGAAATGTTAAATTCAATAATCTCACAACAATTTTTGTCGGAATTTATATACGTACACATGTTATATAGCATACGCAGAGACAGTATAGGTATATTACAATAACTTACAGCCAATTTTTACAATACAATTTATAAATGATTTTTACGCCATGATACTACATCGAATGAAACAGCATTAATATGTTAACCAGAAATGTTAAATTCAATAATCTCACAACAATTTTTGTCGGAATTTATATACGTACACATGTTATATAGCATACGCAGAGACAGTATAGGTATATTACAATAACTTACAGCCAATTTTTACAATACAATTTATAAATGATTTTTACGCCATGATACTACATCGAATGAAACAGCACATTTGTAGTTAGTTGTACAGTGTATTGGCAGAAACTTAAACAACAGCGAACAACCGCAGAATTTTTTTGTTAAATAATATATTTCTACATATATATTTTGTTTATATATTTTCTACGTATATATATTTTGCGAAATATATTTGCACCACTTTTGTACATTCCTCGTTTCAATCATACATATGTATATTAAATTTTGTAGCCTTCTGTTTACAATGTATCATTATGCACGTATATTTTTTATGCAAGCCGTGATCACGCAGGGACATAAAATCCCCTGCGTGATCATTTGAACCATATGCCGAGGCACACAGGGATATAGCGCCCCCTGTGTGTCTATTGTTAATGCATTTAAACGGCACACAGGGACACCACACCCCCTGTGTGTCACATTTTCTTTAATAATTTAGTTGCGCACACGAGGCTTTATACCCTTCGTGTGTCGCCAAGACGGCAAAAAACAGCAAAAGGGCGAGGACAACGGCCGATCCGTAAGGACCTGAATTCTCACTGCGGGTCAACCTAGGAAACCAACATAAGCTGAGAAAAAATAGGACCGTTGGGTTTCCATTTTAAGGTTAAGTAAAAATACTGCAACTTCCTCGAGTTGAGCTTTAAAATGAGCTAGAAAATTTCACACGATAGTGCAAAGGCACAAAACATAGAATTTGCATACACAAATGTGATGTATAAAACTACATATTTAGGGTTTACTCGAGAAAAACCCTTTTTGACCTTTTTTCACGGGGATTACGCCCTTGAGGTACATCTAAACTTCCAACAAAGTCGAACTGGATGGCCACTAAACTAGAGACCAGTTCGCAAACCATTTGTTGATAAAGTACACATATTTAAAATAGGTAGGTACAGGGTTTGAGAACCTCTTCAACTTTTATTATTTTTTACCCTTGAGCACAAGATGCATTGCATACACGCGGCCAGATGGCCATTAAACCGGAGCCTAGCCGAAGACAGACGGTAATGTGTATAAAGAACACATATCTAAAGAGCACGCTAGCAGAACATTGAGCAGGAATTTTTTTCTCGAGTAAGTGGTCCAACACGAGCACAAACACAATTTAAGGACGTCCAACCGACTCCGTTGCTCACACCCCGCCCTGGCTGAAACTGCCCACCAGAGACGCCGCCAACACTGCATCCCCACCGCGGTGTGACCCCAGGCACACGGTCGACCCTCACTGCCCGGCTAGCGCAGGGGACATGAAAGGTCCTCCGTGAGCAACTTGAGCCCAAAACTGAGAAAGCCCCCTCTCTGTCCACACCAACATAGACCAGCGCACACATCCAATTGTGAAACACTGAAAATTTTTCTAATGAAACAAAACTCGTGCGATTTATCCTTCTTAAAGCTAAATTTTAATATTGGATGTGTGGACTAGCTCCCTCCTCTAGGTTCAAAAATTCCTTTTCAAATTTTGGGGAACACCAAATTTCATCAATTTTTTGTCAAACACTTACTTTTTTTACCAAGTGTCAACAAGGTCTTGAAGTTTCGCAAGGTTTTTTGTATGTTGTCCTCCTTATAAAAAATTTCTTTTTGAGTGCAATATCTGGACCTGGAATCCTGTTTGTTAATACGTAGCGACTTATACAAAACTCCTCAGATCAACGTTTAGGTAAAAAGCTTTTCTAGAAATACATTGCTTCATTTTTAAGTTTAGACCCGTTTTAAAAATCTTTACTGCAATTACGCTTAGAATCAGTCAAAATTCTTGCTTTATTTAAAGTTTCGAAAAAGTTTTCTTTTTGTTTTTTAACATTACCACCTAATGAGGTATTCATACATTCATTAATACATGGCTCGAGAAGTAGCCATAAAAATCTATATTTTTAAATATGTTAAATTTACTACTCACCTTAGTTGAGCTAACTCCCATATTCCTGTTTCGTCTCCAATCCAGAACATTATTATTTTCGGACGAAAAAGCAGATGCTTTTATTGAGCCAATCGATATTTTTTGCACCATCTCCGTTTGGTAAGATAACAGCTTGCGATTATGAAAAGAAACTTTATTGGAATCCTAAAAAATGTGGAAACACCAAACTGAGAAGCAACGTTTCTCTATAAACAATTTTCAAAACATTCAAAATAAACAAAATTTATGATTAATTTTTTGGAGCATATCGCGTCTTATCCCTTTTTATATGACCAGTAAACGAAACTAAAACAGGCATTGAGGTCGATTAGAATATGGTTATTAACGTAACGCTCATTCATACACCAGTTTTATCAAAAATTTGAAGAATTTTTTCATTTTGATTCATTGCACAAATTCAAAAACTATTAACCATGATTGAGATATTTGCCTTGCCCCCTGAGTTATTCTGTCTCACAATATTAATAACCCATTAGGATTCGAAGCCGAGATGGTATTTATCTGAGAATTTTGTTACAGGAAATTTTGCGATACTCTATTGTTTGAAAAATTTGTACAATACACAGCCTAAATACAGACATTTTTTACTTAACCCTTAAAATGCTTAATTTGCAACAGGCTTCGGTGATCAACTGTGTTAAGTTGCAAAATCTGTCAGCTATTGACGACCCAAGCACCCTGAGATATAATATCGAAATATCGCTTTCCATTATACTCTCAATAAAAGAAAAGTGGACAGCATTATTCATTTATCAAAATTCAAGTGTACTTTTTACAGAAGCCCCAAATGAATTTGGCAAAATTTATTCTTGGATGTTTCTGTATCGCGACCAAACATGTAGCAGTTCTTAGGGCTATCATATGTACTTTCACAACCATTGCATATTTTTGAAGAAAAGTCATGTTTTAACGACGTTACAATAGACACCAGCATACCGGATTGTGTAGCTACTCTTCGTTTATTGCCACGGTTAGAAAACTTCCCCTTCGTTCGTAAAGAATATAAACCTTGAGCGCAGTTGATACATGGCAAACCGCAAATGGCATGTCCATCAAGAATAATTTGACCCAAAACATACCACGACACTATATAACGCTGCATATCCCTATAAACGTCTCGAGCTCGACGGATTTGGATGACCATGACCACAATATAAAAGTCTAAAAACCTAGAAAGCAATCGCACACATACAGTAACATCATACTTCATCACAGCCACGTTTACATTGGTAGGCACGCGCACTGCAATATACTTCGCAACCAGGTCATTAAATTTAGCAAATGTATTTCTAAACATCGGCGTATTTTGTAACCTAAGTTCTTTATTTGCACAGGTGAATCGTAAATTTGTAAAAGATGAGGAAGAATTTTTTCTTTCTTCTAACCCAGCGACATTGTCTTTTCCCAGAAATATCACCTTTGAACAACTTAGTGGAGCACCTCGCTCCCTTCAATTAACAGATGTAGAGATACTCAACACCCGATTTTTTATCGCGATGTCCATATGTGTTTCCGTTGGCACAAAGCTATCCACTAACCTCGGTTTAGATTCACAGCTTTCTGTTACACTTGTCTCAGCGTTACCATACTGATTGCCTCTATAAGTTAAGATTGTTTGATGGTGTTGCCGTTTAACACATAAATAATCATTCACAAGTTGTGGTACATTCTGAGATCCGAGGGCACTCCGCTGGTACAGCCATCGATTCAATTCGGCATTCGGATTTTCACATCTGAAATCTGTCTTTGAACCCCTTCGGGTTCCCACACCTCGAGTAATACAAGACATTGAATTTGTAGAAAAATTTTCAGTGCCAGTTAGCATATCTACTGCAGCAGCTGATTTCAATTTTTTGTTACACAATCCAGAATTCGGTCTTTTCAAATAAACGACAGGTATGTCAGTGCACTCAAAACTTTCAATCGAGTCCAACCACTCATAGTTAAAACTACTTTATGTGATTTTGCACCAATGAATTTAATGTTTTGTGTCAACGGCTCTGTCTCATTTGCACCTATGAAATTTTCTATTCACTCTTGCTTACGTGCCTCAGCAATAGCAGTTTGAAATTATCCAGGCCTGGCAGATGACACGAATCGCCAAATCGTTTTGTTTAATCCGCACATAAAATTTTCTAAGGCAATTATGTCCCTATTTTGCTTGGAGAATGTAGGATAAGCTTTCGTAACCATGTGTTCGATATCTTTTGCATAGGTTTCAACTGACTCATTGATCTTTGGGCCCTCTCCGTCAATTGTGCACCATAATCATATGTGACATATTTCGGTACCAAAATTTCAAATAAATTGGTTTTCAAAATATCATAATTTTTCTTAATTTCGCAAGACATATTTTCCCATTTCCAAGCAGCTTCGCTCCGCCAAAAAGAAGGTAGAATACGAGCCATCTCATGTTTAGACCAATTGCAAAAGAAATGCGTTCGAAAATTCCTATCCATTTCTCAAAATCATCTCAGAAGTTTCCATAATAAAGAGGAATATCCTCAGCTTCAAAAATCTTAGGTTGTCTTTGGCCTGCCCCTTCAATCCCATTTGGATCAAAATTAATTGTTTTTGTCAGTAAACATCCACTCGCATAAAAAACTTGAAACACTTTGGGCTATCTAAAGGTCGCCTGTTCGATCCAGGCTTGCGGCACCAAAATGTAGCCTACGTGGTCCTAGGGGTGTTTAGTCCCACCGCAGATTACACACGAATTAACAGTTGATTACTACAATATTCCCCAATGCGATCACAACAGACTATTTATTTTACGAGCTTATTCCTAAGGCCTTACCTTGTAACACTATTAATTCAGATAGTTTATTTCACACACTATAACAAACAAACTCTACACACAATAAAACAAATAAACGGCTGAACCGTACTCACATGGATTGCACAGCTTCTGAGGCCGACTGAGGCCCAGATATAGCTGCGCTACCGCTTAAATAACTTTTGTAAACCCAATTTCTTGCAACTAAAAAGAAACCTAGTTCTCAAAGCTCCCTAACCCGATAATTTTTAATATAGTCGCTGCCAACCCGGTCGCGAATTCTTAGAACTGTTAAATTCGCTCTCTAACATAAGTTTTAATTTTTGCGTTAGAGAACCTCTTTTTATGAAATTCTTGGAATGTCTAACTCATAACAAATTTTGAGATTTTACAGAAAATTCAGCAGAAATACGTATACATTTGCGCTAATGTAGCCCTAATATATAAGGCACCCAAGGACTACACTCATGTCCGATAAGTAAGCAAAATATAGCCCCGGCACACAAACTGTAAATTTTTTAGTCGTTTTGCACTCTCTTAATGTTATAATTTTCAAGAATAAAATAAATTCTTATTATTGAATCAAGTAAAGAAATAACAAAGGGGATGAGAACCGTAACTTCTTAACGGATGGGCTAATTGCGACCAAATTTGGGTATGGATAATCTACAGCGTACCCTATGGCATTTGGTGTTAAAACCCATTTTGACCCAATCGTCCCCCCTGCCAGTTATGCCCACAATTATACAGATTATATTTCTTTAAGCTTAGTATGCAGGGAATTTTTGAACAGAAAACAATAAGTTTTAAGGTTTTTATATATAGGCTCATAAAACCGACACTATACACACAACTCAATTAAACATACACAGCTTTCAGGTCGCTTACAAAGAATATGCAACAGCAAATCTTGCACATAAATACACATATCACAACACCGCGTGTAATAAACACAGTACTCAGCGAACACACACACTAAACAACAAATAAACAGATTTTGTTGATGACGCAAAATAACAATTTCCATAGAAATGTGTGGTATAAAAACATCATTAATAAAAGAAATAGACTCAGTCCAAAGTATAGAGAGTTAACCCGCTACAATCGATCAACCACAATCAATCTCGGCGTTGCTCATTCTCACAAAGACTTCATTTAAATCTTACATTATATGCGATAAGAAGAAGCGCATATCTGGTGAGTTAACTGGTGAGTTACGGGTATGGTGGATGCGTGTTAGTTTCCCGACAATTGTCGATTGATTACTGAATGTTTGCGAGGTCACCGTCTGTCTGTAGTTTGAAGTTGTCAAAGTTAGGTAAACTGAACTAATGAGTTAGACGTCAAAAATCATAGATTATGAAAAGGTCAACAGCCGAGAAGTAAAAATGCATAACTCAAGGTAAAAATGCGAAACTAAACTTGGTAAAGCGCTAATCGCAAACAAAATTTTTCAGACAATGTTAATGAGCCGCTCGAAATGCATACGCGTCATAACATATCAGCGTTCGTTCAAATGATGTGTAGGTTGAACAAAGACCGTTCTACGGTAAGAGCAAGTCAAACATTGTAGCGTTCAGAAGCTGTTGGACAAAGATAAAATTTGCAATTCTTGTTTGTTGCTAACCACCAGCTTCTTCGGATTAACCTGTAATTTTCTCGTTAATGCAACTCAAACCCTGTGCTTTTGGCATTGACATAGTTTGCGGTAAGACTTCAGCGTCTAAAAATATACTCTAGTCCATATAGGTAGAATCGCATATTTAATCTACCAAATTTAGTATAGGTAGGTACATAATCTACACTTACAGTTCACATATTCTACTAATGAATTTTCTTATTTGTAACCAACGTGGTTCTAGGGTAGTTTAGTACCGCTTCATATTTACACACAAACTACGACAATTTTCACACAGAATACTCCAATACGATTTCCAATGCTGCTTCATTAGCTTATACCTAAGGTCTTAATATATCAATACTTATAACAAATGTAATTTATTTCTCTCACTACAATACAGCTCAAGGCAAATAATGCACATACAAAATACATAAACGGTTTAAACCTACTTCTTAGTTCCTGAAGCAGCTTGAAACCCTAACCTGATTACGCAACCGATTATATAACCTGATCAAGGTCTTTAGTCCCAACTATCACCTAGTTAATTTTGCTAAGCGTTCCAAATTACGTATAAAGTTTCCAAGTTTTAATCTGGTTCCACTACTATAAAATTTTCTCTTAAACTTAAGTGAAGTTTAGCCGATGTAGCATAACTTTTTACAATTTTTTACGAATTTTTAAGTATAAACAAATTTAAAAATTTCATCTGAAATTGTAGCAGATACACATACACTAATTCGCTAATGTGGGCTTAATAGTTTGAGCACCCAACCCTAACACTCTAATTCGATATATTTCCAACTTATGTTATAGAGTCATATAAAACTCCTCTAAGTTTGTTACTCTGTTAAGAACTCTCTCAAAATTAGCGAAGCCCCAAAATGCACCTGCAAACTATGCAGAAGCTCCGCCAAACAAACTAAATACATTAAATGCACATCATCTACAAACACAAACACATCAAAGAAAGTTTTGCATAGACATACTACGGTCCTATAATAGATTCAGAAACATATTATGTGTACAAATTACACATGTTGTATAAATAGATACAGTTGCATAGACACTTTGTATACAACATTTCATAACAACAATGTAAACCGCAGCACACAATAAATATTACACAGATGGTAAACAACAAACATTTATGCAACAACTCAATGATGTAGATTTTCTGAGCTACAGGCAACACAGTGAGGTTTAGGAATGTTGAGGTTCTAAGATAATGATAATAAAGAGCCTCTTCGGGAAATAGAATAGATAGGTTCGCACCGTTACTTTACGCCAGATATCCCCTTTGCCCAGTGTAGTTCATAATTATCAAATAAATAAAGGAAACATATTCGCTCATTTGAAGTGAAGTTAAGGGCTTCGGCTCGTCGTGTTTGGGGTTTAATACGTCCCCTCGCTTTACACAAGGAAATTTGTTCTCAAGGCAGTACATCGTTACACATTACAGCACTAACATACGTAGTTTAATTGTGAAATTAAGTCGCCAAAAATCTTTATCGCCGATGTCTACATCTGTATGCTGACTAAAGCATGCCATGCGCTAAAATAATACGATTAACAATTTACTTTGTGAAATACTCTAAATTTAGGGTAACAATTTAGTAAAACTATTTCTACCATAACGTTGTTTTTGCGCCTAATTATTTGGATTTTTTCTCATTTTTAGTTTGTTCTGCTCCTTGCAACAAAAATTGTTGGAGTTGTCATCCTATAGATATTATACATTGTCACAGCATTAAAGACGCTGGTACTTGCGGTTTACACAGCGTTGTATATCATACGGCGATAGAATTACATTTGCCGCTGGATTTAGGGTGTTATCCAGCGTATTTCGTTGGTTCCAATGTAACAGCAGTATTAACACTTAGTACGCATAACCAAAGCTGTTCTTCATTTTATCTTGCAATAAGACACCGACGTAAATATTGTTTATGTCAGAAGACCGGCTTATTTGTAGCTATATAAGACATATTTCTGGATGTCTCACACACTTATGTTTAAACTACACGTGTGTGGCTTCGATAGCACTGGACGCCTTTTACGTTGCATCTAAATCGTTTATAGCTCTCAATTTGACGATTTATAAGTTTGTATGGGATAATATTGAAACCCATTTATTTCTTGTTCTTTGGATATGTAAGTGGTACGTTTAATAAACATCTGATTACAACTTTTAAAAGTTTTAGTTAAGAGCTAAACCTAGGTTGATATTTTAGTTCACACCAGGAATATGCAACCAAAATGTTTCAAACAAGTGCTTCATCAGCGAAATAAGTGTGAATTTCCAGAAAGAACAACACATAAATATTCGTTCGAGTACTAAACATTTTACACGAAAGCATTAACTTTTTAGATGAAAACAGAAACAAAGACAAGCCTGAAATGAATCTGGTTCCAGGTAGCAACGATGTTCTGCTGCGGATTCCGTCTGTTTCAGCCCCTATTTTGGATGTATTATTTGGCTGTAGAAACTTAGGAAATCTTGTTGTCGATGGAATCTAACTGATAAATAACTCTTCAGGTACATTTGTTATTCAGATTCATCCATTGTCCAATTTCACAAACAGATGGCAATAAGAACGTCGTTGACCGGGCTCACCAAATGTAAATTTCCAGTTTGTCAATCAGGCTCACCAAATGTGAACTTCTATTGTATCAATAACAACAATTAATTTTATAATAAGTTCACTCAATTAATTAGATAACGTCAATGACAGTAGTTTTATTTAGCTAAAGAGCTGGCTTCAGAATTAACATCGCTGAGTTTTCAAACTACTATTGTCGTCTCAAGGATTTACCCGTGTCTGCTTTGCACGTCTCATTCATAATTTATTGTTCAGAAATTCGCTGACGAGAACTACATAATACATTCGCTCACGGGAACTCCATAATTATTTCTCTACACGTTGCAAAGTGAAGTCAACTTACAATATATATCAAGCTACAGCGTCTGGCGTAACGCGATCCATATAAACTAAATTATAACATCCCGGCAAAAAGATATTCAGGCTATATGTGTCAACTTTTGGGCAGGTCCAACCATGTATTTCCTCTCCCCAAGACATCACACTTCCCTCGTTTCAACTTCAACCTTAAAATTAACATGAATTAGTTTTCCTTCCCTGGGGAGACATTGACTCTCCCAAAGGGGCAGCTCCTATAACCTCTTTGGTCGGGACATTTTCTATTATTTTGGGCATAGGGACTCATAATTTTCTTTATTCGGGGTATCTGGTAATATTTTAAAATGAACACCAAGATTAATCACATTTTCAAAACTTTCCTAAAGGGGGTGGTGGTTATGCTTCCTGAGTGGAATGGCACGCGGCCACACCTTAGGTAACCACCGTAACTACCCCATGTTACTTCTATTTCGGGGATTATTACTTCCTACACATGGGCCTGAATTTACAAATTTACCAAAAATGACACTTTTTGCTTTGACCTACATTTATTCCCTGGTGGGGTGTCTTATATTCCATTCCCGGTAAGGCGACACCTATCTCCACTTGAGTGGGCTACTTATTTACTCCTATCTGGTGATACACTACCTCTATACCCCGACATTATACTCGATTTTTCATAAAAATCAACTTTTCCACGTTATTATCAAATTTATATATATATTCGGGTTTCATTAGTTGGGGACAACTTCTGCCTTATTATGGGACTACTTTTCATCTTTTTCCTGGGTTGCGAACACCCTAATCGTCTCACAATCCTATTTTCCTTAACCTTTGGTGTCCCTCAACTTTCACCATTTTCCTTCCAAAATTAAATACGTTAGTATATGATTTTCTAACTTCATACTAGGATAAGGGTTTCGCAAACTAACCCAGGGGGTTCCCACTATCTATTCCTATCCTAAAACCTACCTGATTCCTATGGGATACCTAATAACACCCCTAAATTTCCTTCATTTCGATCCTATAAATTTCCAAAATTTCTAAAATTTTAACAATATTATTACTAAGTAATATTTATTTTCTAAATAATTTTCGCTAGCTACATATTTACTATTGTGTGGAATGACTGGCTTGAGGAATCAATATGGCGGAGATAGTTAGTGTGGAGACTACGTTGATATACTTCGGTTGCGTGTAACTATCGTTGTTATTTGTTTTTCTTATTTTCTGTTTTCACTCGTGTTTCTGTATACGACAATTTCGATTTCTTGTTTCCTTTTCTGTTTTATATTATTATCAAGATACGAATAATTCGATTTGAGGAGTTATAAGGAGTGTTTTGGATGCACATGTGATACCTTTCTTCCAGTTTTCAAAAGTTTTTCCCCTGCGTATTCCGTCGCTAGGCCCACCCCGCTTCTTTCTAGGCTATTTCATACAACGCACTTTATAGTTTTTTTCACACTTGTACACTTGTAACCCAACACGTTGTCGCACTCATACATGATGTTCTCTTTTATACCTAAGGGTAAACCCATAGTGACTTCGCAGGAGGTTGCCTGCGATATTTCTCTGTATTTCTGCCGAGGAGGTGGGGATTATCAGGCAAAGTAAGACCTGATATAGGGTAAGGCAGGTCAGAGAGAGGGAAGCCCATCCCCTAAACGATAACCTCTGGGTGGGATTGGTCTTTCTCCCTTTCCGGAACCGTTTTTACCACCCGTTGGTACCAGGCTACTAAGGCTAAAACTTCCGTTGATACCAATGGATTACCGGTGACACTAGACTGCTATCAAAAATACAATAAAACACATTTGTTGACAACTTTGCCGCGCAAAAAACCTCTAAGCGCTACAAGAAAAATTCTGAAATGATCTATGGAGTTAAGAATTTAATCCTTTAACGCCTGCGGTTGTTCAACAACAATAATATAATATTACGTTTCAAAGGGTTGCACTAACTGACCGTTTACTGAATGATTCTATTGTGTTCGTTGATCTGTTGTACTGTATTCGTTTTACGCATGATCTATTTACAGGTGTTTGTTCGCCTTGCGAGAAGCCCTAAGGATCCAAGCAATAGCTCCAAAATAGCTTAATGGTTTAGTAAATGCGACTTTTACCCGAGTGTTTCGGTTTCGACACCTCGCGTCGACTTGTAATTGTTATTTGGTACTGAAAATACGAATTAATTCAGGGCGTAATGGGTTAAAGCAGCGAACTGAAAACAAAATCATTAATCACCGATGGGTTTACAGAGTAGGTAATTTCACGAGCAAAGCCAGACGATTTAGTGAAAGCAGATAAATGTTCTTTGGTTGAAGGAACTGATGCTGCTAAATCGAAATACAAACCACCGCCAGACTTTGACGCTAGTTTCGAACCGTGTCGTTGAATTAATTGACGAAATGGAGTCAAGGCGTTCTTAATCCAGTCGGTGAATGGCGCTCGGAAGATGTACATCATGCAATTGAAATGTATAAACAGGGCCTTTACAGCTTTGAAACGGTATCACAATATTTTCAAAAGCCGCCCTGGCATATGCAGAAACAAGTTCAAATACCGAAAGGATCTTCGGTGCTCAAAATGACTGCGGAATACCCCGAATCGGGGATCAAAAAAAAATACGGCTACGATTTAATGGTGATCTTACGGGCAAAGGCTAATTTTACCTCCAAGATCGCCAAGTTCCTGGAAACAGTCCGCTTTAAAAAGGTGTCTCTCATGTAGCTTATTTTCTTCCTTTGTTAGCACTAGTGTTGGGCACAGGCTGGATGTGTAGCCAAACAGGAAGCTAGCTATCCTGACCGTCCCGAGATGTCCAATATTCCGGCTGCCCGATATTCTGAATAAAACTTCACAATTGGTCTGCAGTTTGGCCCCGTTTGACTTTGATCTATTATTTTTTATATAAATAAATTATACATTCTTAAAGCCTAACAAATTATCAGGCGACATTATGTACCATACACTTTTGTTATAATTGTGCTAGTTTGGAATGTAGAATAACATCTTTCTATTGTGCATCATTAAATTGGATATAGTCATTATCTTACATGCTAGTAGGGGTCGGAAAGTGGTGTCCTGAGGTTCGGGGGGTCACCCTGAGGCCTTGGGTGACCCGATAGGTGGTCAGATTTTCCCCCTCCATGACGGCGCACCAGGCGCCGAACACTTAAGCATCGAAGACGCCGCAAACGCATCTTCCGTAGGACCCGGCTACTCATTTTCGGGTCTTCAAATACTACGTTTTCAGCAATATGCGGTACACTTTATTATATACACTATACTTTTCCGTTTGGCGCTGATGCGGTAAAACGATTCTGAGGCGTTTGCCGGAAGCTGTTTCAGTTCTAACGGATTCCAGAGGTCGCAATCTAAAGTGTTCCCCCCACCGCGGAATTTTCAAAGACAACTATCCACGTGCGTATAAATTTAATATGCTGAAAAAACAAAAATATTCCGAACAAACTGTCCGAGTTGGAGCCGAGCTTGATTCCGACAGAATTATAATCGTCATCATTCTCAATATTCCGAAAAACCGAGAATGAGGAGTAGCCGGGTCCTACGGAAGAGGCGTTTGCGGCGTCTTCGATGCTTAAGTGTTCGGCGCCTGGTGCGCCGTCATGGAGGGGGAAAATTGGAGCGCCTGGGGTCACCAGAAGTTAGGGTGACCCGAACCCACTTCCGACCCCCTATGAGGTGTAAGATAATGACTATATCCAATTTAATGATGCACAATAATGAGAAAATGTATTCTCTACCGTCCAAACTAAACAGTATAACAAAAAGTGTATGGACTTAATTAAGTACTGGTAAACTTTAAGAATGTATAATTTATTTATATAAAAGTATATATTAAAGTCAAACTGTCTTAATACGACCGTGAAGTTCTCGTCTCGGGCAGCCGGAAATGGACATCGGTACCAGGTAGTGACTTCCTGTCCCGCCCATCCCGACACTGCAGTCTGGCCGAAGGAAGGGACCATGCAGACACCCTTTAAAGCGAATACTTTCAGGGAACTTGGCGATTCTCGAAATCAGCGGTTTCCGTCAGTCAGCCATTAAATCGTCACATTTTTGATCCTATTGGGGTATTCGCACAGCGCCCAGGTATTCGAACTCTGCGTATGCCAGGGCAGTTTTTGTGAAAATATTGTGATACCGTTTCGACTCTGACCCTGTTTATACATTTCAATTGCATGATGTACATCTTTTCGGCTCAAATTGATTAGACGCCTTGACTCCATTTGTATTTTTCTCCATACGGTTCGAAACTTAGCGTCAAATTGGCAATTTACCTCCTTCAACCAATTTCACTGAGATGTCTGGCTTTGCTGGGTGAAATTGCTCCTAGACCCATCGGTAGATTGATTTTTTGTTCAGTTGGCTATTTTAACCCATTACGCCCTGAATTAATTCGTATTTTCAGTATCAAATGGGGGGTACAAGTGGACGCAATATCAAAACCGAAACGCTGCGGGACAATTTTTAAACCATTAAGCTATTTTGGAGCTAATGCTCGGGATAACTCGCAACGCAAACAAACACCTGTAAATAGATCATGCGTAATAGAACAAAGCAACTGAAACAGTATAATTCGTTCAGTAAACGGTACAGTTAGTGCAACCCTTTGAAACGTAATATTATATTATATTGTTGTTGAACAACCGCAGGCGTTAGAAGGATTAAATTCTTAACTATAGATAATTTCAGAATTCTGTCGTAGCTTTTAGAGGTTTTTTGCTGCGTGAAAAAAGCTTGTTCAACAAATGTGTTTTATTGTATTTTTGATAGCAGTCTAGTGTTACTGGTAATCCATTGGTATTATTCTATGTAGTTTTAGCCTTATAGAAATAATTAAGAAAAAATTTAATGGCCTACGTTTTGCCAAAAGTATACAGACCTTCATACGAGTCACTAGAAGAACCATCGTATGCAAAGGGGCGGCTTCGACGTCCAGGACAGACTCTCTACCATGACACGTGGTCGATCAATCCAGATATATTATTTGAACGCAATTATCCTTCGCGCTTTATTAACCGAATTCCAAAGTGGGACGCATATGGTGCGGGTGGTGCACAGATAACTGAAGCCCCGTTCTCACGTGCCCGCGTTGAGGCATCTCAGCTACCGTACGAACCGATTTCTGATTCCTGGGCGTACAATAGTTATGTAATTTCACGAGCAAAGCCAGACGATTTAGTGAAAGCAGATAAATGTTCTTTGGTTGAAGGAACTGATGCTGCTAAATCGAAATCCAAACCACCGCCAGACTTTGACGCTAGTTTCGAACCGTATCATTGGAGAAAATACAAATGGAGTCAAGGCGTTCTTAATCCAGTCGGTGAATGGCGCTGGAAGATGTACATCATGCAATCGAAATGTATAAACAGGGCCTTTACAGCTTTGAAACGGTATCACAAGATTTCAAAAGCCGCCCTGGCATATGCAGAAACAAGTTCGAATACCGAAAGGATCTTCGGTGCTCAAAATGACTGCGGAATACCCCGAATAGGGATCAAAAATACGGCTACGATTTAATGGTGATCTTACGGGAAAAGGCTGGCTGCATTTCCAAGATCGCCAAGTTCCTGGAAACAGTCCGCTTTAAAAAGGTGTCTCATGTAGCTTATTTTCCCTTCCTTTGTTAGCACTAGTGTTGGGCACAGGCTGGATGTCTGGCCGGACAGGAAGCTAGCTATCCTGACCGTCCGAGATGTCCAATATTCCGGCTGTCCGATATTCTGAATAGAACTTCACGGTCGTATTAAGTACAGTTTGACTTTAATATATACTTTTATATAAATAAATTATACATTCTTAAAGTTTACCAGATTATAAGGCAACATTATGTCCATACACTTTTTGTTATAATTGTCTAGTTTGGAATGTAGAATAACATCTTTCTATTGTGCATCATTAAATTGGATATAGTCATTATCTTACATGCTCATAGTGGGTCTGAAAGAAGTGTCCTGAGGTTCGGGGGGGTCACCCTTAGGCCTTGGGTGACCCCCGATAGGTGGTCCAATTTTCCCCCTCCATGACGGCGCACCAGGCGCCGAACACTTAAGCATCGAAGACGCCGCAAACGCCTCTTCCGTAGGACCCGGCTACTACTCTTTCTTGGTTTTTGGGACATCGAGTATGTATGACCATTATACTCCTGTCGGATGAAGTTGGTTTTTACATCACAGCTTTGTCTTCGCAATATTTTCGTTTTTTCAGCATATTAAATTTATACGCACGTGGATATAGTTGTCTGTACTTTTCCGCTGTGGGGAACACTTTAGATTGCGACCTCTGGAATCCGCTTAATAACTGAAAACAGCTTCCGGCAAACGCCTCAGAATCGTTTTACCGCATCGGGTGCCAAACGGAAAAAAAGTATAGTGTATATAATAAAGTGTACCGCATATTGCTGAAAACGTAGTATTTGAAGACCCAAAATGAGTATTAATTAAAAATTGGTGCATAAGTAGCACTGAAAAATTTAGCATTTTTAGGAAACATTAAAAATAATTTGAAAAATTTAATTAATTTTGGAGAGGTCTGTAGTGGGGTTAAACACAAGAAGCAAAAGTTGTCGACCGAAGCAATGAAAATTGCGGGCGGTCTCTTACAATACTTAATACTTCGTGAATGTAAATATATGATAGAAACTAATATAATAACCATTATTATGAATACTAATTTCATTAAAAAATAATTTATTTTCACATACGGATATGATTACATTATTACGTATATATGAAAATTTGGCATGAATTTTCCACGGAATGTTACAACGTTTATAAACTGCAGTGGAAAAGAAAACGTTCAGTCATGATCTGAGCCACGAGACAGTGGCACTCGTAGTTATATATTTTTATTATTTACACGTGCTATTACTACTCAAAAATTTTAAATATTTGATCGCCCTCCAATCTCAAAAGAGGTCAGCGAACATTGTGAAATCTTATGTTAACAAAACCTGTCGTATATTAAATATCGATTGGTTTGCTGCATAGGTTCCTTAGAATGAACAGAGCAATAACTCCTATCTAACGTAAGTCTAAACGTATTGGAGTTACTGTTCAATAGTAATTCCTTCCATAGAGAACAATAACTCCTGTAAGTGATTTGCATACGTTGTTTGCAACAGTGCAATCGGTATTCGGTTCTTCGCGCCAGCCTGTCTTTATCTATCAATTCACTGTATATACACTAATTATATAATTTGATTGTTAAAGCGTTGAATGTCTTTAAAAAATTTTGTTTTAAGTTTTTTCTCATTGTTTCCATCGTAGCTATCTAACGTCTAAATGTGTACACAGTAGAGTTGAGAACGAGCCTTAATTTGTAAGATCGACTCCACTCGCTTTGGTTAGTGTATAGGCTCAACTCATTTACCGAATTCGATGAGAAGCTATGATCGCCGCGGCTCGCTTGCCGAAACACTAGGCTCAGCTGCGCTCTGCTCGTAAAAGCTCTGTTTTCATTAAGCAAATAACCCAAAATATAAATGTTCTTCGAGATGATCACAATTGATGTTGAATGATTTGTAGACTAACGACACGAGGCGACTAAGTTGGCTTTGATTCATTGATCTCTTTTAGATTTTACCAGGAGAAAATTGCGCAAACGAGCGCGTGGCTACTACTGTATTGGATTGGGAGTGTAGAAAATAATTTTAGAAACGTTATATTCTGATAAACTGCTGGATCCCAATCACTGAAATAAGGCGGTCTTAGACAGGCAAGCTACGCTATTGTTCTCTGCCAGCAGTCGGATTTCAAGCATCGAGTGATAGCGACGCAGAAAGATGCTTCAAAATGAGATAATACATCACGAAAATTCGCCATAACGGCTTGTTGTTTCAGGAAAATTGCGCCATTATCATAGCGGCCTTAGATTTGTCGCTGAAACAACTATAAACCACTAAGCCAAAAAGACACACAGGTCGATTATAGTACCTTCCATGAGAATCTGCCGTAACACTTAACCGATGTCGTTGCGTTATCACCAGACTGTGCAATCCACGAATGCTTCGGTATTTGATTCGTGCTTTCGAAGGCATCCCGGCTGTTTCCAGGGATAAAGATTGACTTTGTTACTGTCAGAGTTGTGTGAGCACGATTTTGTAATTGTTGCGATAACGTGAACAAATTTTGGACGGACAGGCTCACGAGTGTTCCGTCATTGTCAAAAGACGGTGGAACCGACTTTACGGGCCCAAGAACATGCTTCGGAACACGAACAGCGTCAAGACATGATGGCAAGTCTTGATATTATTCATCAAGAGTCTATCTTTTTTAAAATTCAAGACGCCGACGAATGGCTTTCACCGTCTTGCACAACGCGTCGCAATATGCGCTCGATGCTGATTGCAAGGTTTGGGCATGCCTGGGTTAACAAAAAAATCTCTACTTGAAAACAATAATAAACTTTGTGTTATTTCTCTGCTTCCTTGTATATAAATGTTGATCGAAAACTTTGCCCAATAACTTAAGGAATCCAAACAAAAGTCTCTGATATATATCAATAGATAGCGAACGTAGCTTGTAATTCCTACATTCAAGGTTCCATTCCAAGCGACGACGTACACAGGTTCATCGGCCCGCACAATCCCTTTTAAATAGAAGCTAAGTTAACACTGTCATACTTTGGAATACAAAAGTTAGCATACAACACAGCTGTACGAAATAACAAATATTCAAGTTCCAGCACTAAATTTGCTCCAAAAAATTTGATTTGCGATCAAACATTGCAGATGTACAATGTATATTGTGTAAGCAACGTTTTGCCCTAATTTTAATGAATAGATCCATGGTGTGGAGAAGTCGAATGAGCTAATTTCGGAAACTGAATTAATTAAAGATAAAAAAATCATTATTTTCTAAGGAAAATGGGTTTAGATGATATTGGATAACGA
>JASANE010015773.1:0-21335 GCA_030248225.1 Trileptium ribeirensis
TCCATTTGCACTTGTACACTAATCCATAATTTAATGCCGCGATACTTGCTTTTGTTGAGCACATTCAACAAAAGCTCACATCTATCGTTACAAAAAGCAAACATATCATTAAATTCAGTCTTAGGCACTAAATAATAACTTCTCAAGTATCCTTTCATCGCCTTTATCCATTTCTTCAGTCTCATTGTCTCTGTTTCATCCACTGTTGTTACCAACTTCCATTTAGTTGTTTGTTGTTGCGGAAGCGCTTCTCGTTGTTGCGGAGCCGCAACCAATTGTTGCTCCGCTTGTTGTTTCGGAGCAACATCCATTGCTTGTTGTTGCGGAGCCGCATCCATTTGTTGTTGTTGCTCCACGACATCCGCTTGTTGTTGTAGTTGCTGCAGTTGTTGTTGTAGCTGTTGTTGCTGCTGTTTTAGACGTTGTATCGTTAAATTAGTTTCAACATAAGGGTGTTGGAATTTCGGTGCTGGAAGCAGCCGTTCAATGTTAGGTAGTGGCTGTAGCACTGGCGGGGGTAATCGTTGGTGGTATCGCCGGTGCCGCACCAAATTGTCTTTGCGCGTAAAATGCCGTCCGCAAATATCACAGTTGATGTTATTATTATTATTATGAACACTTCTTACATGACGCATTAAATGGTCCTTGCGGTTAAATCCATTACCGCAAAATTCGCAGTTAAATAATGCCATTGTTTAAATTACAAAGTTATTAATCCCTTTTAAGGGTTTATAATACAAATTAGTTATAATATTATACGTATTATCGTTTGTCGTTAGGAAGGAGCGTTAAATTAAAGTCACCAAACTCTATCGTTGCAAAATCAAACTGATTGACTTTCCAAAGTTGCAACGCTATTTATACTTTCTCGTCCGCTGAATACTCGTCGCTGATTGGTTGATCCAAAATCACGTGCTCGTCGCTGATTGGTTAATTTTTCACCAAAGTGACATTGATTAATTAGTTTTTGCAAAACCTCGCGGTGGTCGTTAAGCTGGTTTTCCTGAAGCTTTTTATACGGGTCGGATTTGGTCAAAAATCGTTTAAAGTTTTCCATACATTTACTATGTTAATACATGTATTTTCACATTAAATTTAATTTTTGTGTGTGTTAATACACATAAACTTAAAACACATAAACATACACATGTAAACATACACATAACTATTCAGTCTTGATTTTCCGTCGTTGAGTGAGGTCGGTTGTGCTCTCAAAAAGTATAAAAGGATGTGAAATCAGAAATAAAATCATTCTTAAACTTTTCTTTCACACAGTTTGGTGACCTAATTAGGCTCTCTGTGCGAAAAACATATTTTGTACTATTTCCAGAACCATCATTTTTTCTACTACTTGCAGAACCATCACTTTTGTACTACTTTCAGAACCACTGCTTTTATACCACTAAGTTCCAGAACCATCACTTTTTTATAACCTATATATTCTGCTACTCTATTTTGGTAGTGGGTAGTACAATAATATTTAATAATTAACTATGGAATTAATGGTTTTAAAGAATATTGTACATATACAAAGATTTATATATGTATATCTACATAACTGGAAATCACACAGTTCCTAAAAGTATATCTTGACCTATAGCACCCTAACCTTTTCTGGTACTAAGTTGGAAATAATATTATAACTTAATAACAATGACAATAAAATAAGCCTTTTCATACATTGCAGACATCTCGCGTAAACAACTCACAATACACATAAATAACTCACAATGCACAATAACAAAAACAATCACACTCAACATACACAACAAATAGTACACAGCTGACATAAACACATACACAACACGTAAACAACGACAACAATGACAAGCGCTACGCTGTCTCTCACTCTGCTGCCGCACGCGACTGCAAGCGCACGCTACTGTGAGGAATTATCCTGCTGCGTCTGTTTATATACACACATGCAAAACCTCACGGTGGTAGGGAAACGCTATTTTTCTCATTAGCGTTTTATTTTGAGGATTTTTCCACTATTTGCGTTTATACTTGTAGATGTATTTTATCACACAACTTGTGTTGTATACCATACAATTGAGTCCTGTTGGTGTCATTTTTTAAAGCTTACACAGTAGTATAAGAATACGTCAAAAAATTATCAATTTTTACCGTTAAAGATGTGAAAAATATCCATATTTGGAGCCAAAAGTTCAGGTTTTACTTTTATTTTGTCAAAAACTATCCATAATTAGTGAACATTTGACCTTTAGTAAACGAAGTTATGAATTTTTACTAACATAGGTACTTGATAATATGGATAAAAAGCTATAATGGTGGTATAAGTTCTATGATATAGACTAAATGTAGCTTGATTAATGTGGTGTATAAGCCACCACAAAAAAATGGGGAGGGCACGCATTATGAATTAGTTAATATGTACATATTACCACCACATTGTGGTGGAATAACTACCACCCCTCCCCCTAAATTGGGGCTGAGGGGGTTGCAGAACCGGTATCTTAAGCTAAAAATTGAGCTGCAACAGCTAAAAAAATGAGCTGCAACAGCTAAAAATGAGATGCATCAGCTAAGAATGCGCTGTAACAGCTAAAAAATGAACTGCAACAGCTAAAAATGAACTGCAACAGCTAAAAAATGAACTGCAACAGCTAAAATGAACTGCAACAGCTAAAAATGAACTGCAACTGCTAAAAAATGAACTGCAACAGCAAAAAAATGACCACCCCTCCGCCTCCCCCACAATTGAGGGGGAGGGGGATGCAAAAACCAGCAGTTCTCAGTATGTATATATTACCACCCCTCCCCCTCAATTGAGGGGGAGGGGGTTCCAAAACCCGTATTTTCTCACTACTCAGCTGCATATCTTCCGTTGCCAAGTTGGGTGAATGCTTATCGATACGGCTAACAAGCTTTGAATTATCTGCAAACATCCAGACTCCGCTGCTAACTGTGTCTACAAGGTCGTTAATGTAGAAAAGGAATATTAGTAGCTCGTCCACTTTGATATTGGTGCCCCTCCAATTTGATATTGGTGCCCACTACAGTTTGATATTGGTGCCCCTCCAAATTGATATTGGCGCTCCCCTCCAGTTTAATATTGGTGGCCCAGTCCATTTTGATAGTAGTGCCTCCAGTTTGATAGATAGTGGCACCAATATCAAAGTGCAGGGGGGCACCAATATCAAACTAGAGTGGGCACTAATACGAAACTGGACGGGAGCGCCACATTCAAATTGGAGGGGCGCCAATATCAAACTGGAGCGGGCACTAATATCAAACTGGACGGGGTGCCAATATCAAACTGGAGTGGGCACCAATATGAAACTGGAGGGGGACACCACTATCAAACTGGAGGGGCTGGTAATATGAAACTGGAGCGGGATATGTAACAACATTCGAGCGTAACAAATAGAACGTAACAACATTAGCAATATTGTTACATACAAGCGCTTATGCGTAACAACGTACGGATGTTGTTACGCAGAACCCAATTTGCGTAACAACTCACGAAGGTTGTTACATACTATAGAATGTATCGTTTTCATACACACGTGTGTATATGCTGACGATGTCGAGTAGGCGCACACATTTCTCTGTGAACGACGCAGTATTTCTAGATATAGGTCACGGGAATAGACTTCTGGATAGCCAAGTTTCAAAAAATGTGACTCTTGAGCTGTTTGGAGCCCATTTTGACCCGGTGTTGCAGCGTATTTTTCCGTTAGTAATCTTTCCCCCGGAAGGATTACGCTAGCGTAATATTTCGCCCATGAAATATTACAACAGCGTAATTTATACAGTATGGGGGAGAGTTTACACATACAAAATAGCAGTTACAGCATAGAAAATAAAACTTTTACACAATCTACACGGTAACGGCAGACTAAACTAAGTGACACAAAATTCTATGGCAGATGAATATAAATATAGTCACGTTCTGGAATGTTTTGGATTCAGGCTTTAATAGGTTTTGGGATGGTATACTTATCAAACACAGCCTGCTAGAGGTGATTAAACAAAATGATAACTTAAAAATGAAGCCATGCTCCCCCGTTTCACCCTCACTTGCGAGTTACCAGTCGGGGTTGCTAAATACGATAAAGTCCATTGTATTTGCGTGGTATGAATCAAATAAAACAAGTTATAGGAACCCTACTACGTAAAAAGCGCTTTTCAAATTATAAGACTTTATAATATTTGTGATTTATAAATTTCCTAAGTTCCCGAAGCGGGTACGAGTGCCCCCGAGACATGCAGTTACAGCCTATAATATCGAGACCGTGGGTAGCGGTACCCGCGGACAGCATGTAAACCCGCAAGTAGCGGGTACCCGTAATGTGCAAAATTCTGAATGCTCAGCAGCTGTTGTAGAAATGTCAAAGGTGTTACGTTTACTGAGCGTTGTGCTGAAAATTGGGGTCCTTTAGTACCCGTGGTTGATATTGCTAGATGATTTAGCTATAGCAGCTGCGTGGTCCATTTATTAACCATCGGGTACGGTCACCGAAATGGCTGAATGGTTCCCTTTAGTAGGTGCTATTGTACAGGAGAAAAATTATGCTAGCGTAATTTTTCCTGGGGGCAAAATTACGCTCAAAATTACGTGAGCGGAAAAATTGTGCTCTAATACAGGAACACATGCACGGAAAGCCTACAATAGACTCAATATGCGGCCAAGTAAAAAATTGAAAATCCTTCTAACAGTAATAAGTTATAATCTCCAAACGCGAACAAAAAAGAAATTTTTACGACTTTCACTCTGTTTCAAATAAATGGTATTGCAGGAACTGAATTTATATTAAGATTTGTGGCAGAAATACATATTCTGAATAGCCTCGCCGAGTTGAGTTGAATCGCTAGCCGTTTTTATCTCTGCACTTTTCATCAAAATCGATGTATTTCATGTTGAGGTCTAATGTAAAATATATATCTGACCTTACTTTTGTGTTTGGGTCAATTCTTTTGTAAAAAAATGTTTTATATCCGTACGACCAAATAAAACAAATTTCTTAGTTTAAGGATAAAATCATTTTATGAAAACAGGAATTTATCAAATTTTTTGAGACTCTAATTAAGAATAATGTTCTTCGCTTATATTCAGAGCCCATGGGAGTGTTAAAGACGGCAATATAGAAAATTATTGTTATACACAAAGACAAACACCAACGATAAGATTTCCTTCTAATTTACGAAAAAGTCGGCATATAAGTGTCCTTGTGGCGCAACGAAAGTTTTAAATTTGAAACAATCAATTATTATATAATATATTGATTGCTTCAAAATATAAATAATTTGATTTTGGCTTTTAATGCCTTTGCTAAGATGAAGAGATGTTGTATAAGACAAAGCTGAGTAGCCGAAATTTGTCATATAAACAGCCATATGATCATATCAAAGGAACTGGAGGGGTTTTAATATTTTTGGCCCATATGCTCACTTGGTAATATGAAGATCAGGATACAATTGATCTGGCGTTTCGAAAATAGTTTAGAACGGTAAGAAATAAAAAACAATGAAATATTCTCGATCAGTGCAGTATTGGTATCGTATAGACCCTAAAAATCCTGTTATCAAATCCGATCTCTGCCGACATTTTATGATATCCTGCGCGATCATGTTCGCTAAATAAAAATATCAAAACATAATTTCAACGACCAATCTCGGAGTGTTCTTCTTGCTTTTACGAAATACAACGCAATATAATTGTGGAGAAAATGCCTTTATTTTATAGTAAAAGCCGATATTTACTAACTCAGAAACACATAATGTCGCGAAATCATAGCACTCTAAACGAAAAACTATAATTGCTTCGCAGATTATAAAACAAAGTTTTCGCCGCACCACATTAGATGTATGTGTGCCAAGTAAATTGATATATACACCAAATGAGATATACTATATATATATATATATATATATATATATATATATATATATATATATATATCGCCATTATATATAATATATATATATGTATATAATGGCTTAGTAGATTATAAAACACAATTCTAGCAGTGCCAGATTAGATATATTTTTGCCAAGTAATTTATATATTTAACTTTTCTTTGTTTCAAATATATACTGTTGTTTCATACGTTCTAGAAGATTAGCTTACATAATATGATGATATCAGTCAGTCATTGGAATCTATAATTATTATTGTCGAAGCGCAAATAGAAATGGTAAAAGTTCAAAGTAATCAAGTCATGCATGATCGATGCTCACTGCAAGTTAGTTGGCTCGTTTTGGATGTTGGTTAATTAAGTATTCATAGCGTATAACTTCTGAGAAAAACGTCAACTGTTGGTCTAAAAAGCAAAAAAAACACTGTAATTATTAGTTTAGTAAGCTTCGACTTGATATATATTTTCAAGCTTTCCTTGAGTTAAGAGCAACTAAAGTAAGTAAGAAAATAAACTCTTTTAATCCCTGTATGAGCCTCGTTTATAGCTCCCAGGTATAGTATCTTGCTTGGTGGCCGTATCGACCAATATGGCCGCAATTTAAGCTGTAGAAGCTCGCGTGCTACAATATTGGGTTTCAGCTCGCACTCTTGGTTTTCCGGGTAACTCTTGAAAATTGCATGAACCCAGCTCGTTTATAGGTCACCAATATAGCCATAGCAATTATAATAGGTGGTGCCTTTTGGATGGAAATGTACCACGTATTCGAATGGAATTTAGTTTATTTCGTTAACAAAAATGTATTGCATGGTAAAGTAATTTGGGCGCTATATCGATGTGGCTATAATGACCTACATTGCACATAGGTACATTTTGCGCTAAGCTAAATGTTAGCAATAAACCAGGTTCTTTAAAATTGGTCTTAATAGAGGACGACAAATGTTTCGAATGTACTGCGCTACACAATTATTAGAACATGGTTCAACTACTGGAATAATTATAGCCAACCTTTTTAGTAGAAAATTAAATAGCTTACCATTTTTTTATAATAAGCTTCAAAGCGCTACGTATACATATAGCATTAAGTTATGATTAAAAATGGACCTAGAATACGTAGTATATATATGTACACCATAGGTGTCGAAGGCACATCGGCTTGACGGGAGCTCCTAGGAGGGTAGACCGCCCACTCTGATGACCTACTTGAGTTTGCGAAGTGCACCCTAATTTTTGCTACCCCGCTTCCGAAGCGCTGGGGGGGGGAGTGGGGGCAGACCTTCACTGATGGAGGCAACTATGGCTTGAAAGTATTAGTTCAACCATTTGGAGTAGCGACCACCTTACTCCAATCGACAAAAATGATGAATATATCTAAAAATTCAGTATAAAAACATGTTTATTTCAAAAATTTTAAGATTTTATAAATATGCTTATCTATGCGTACATATAATTGTGCTCATATATATATATATTTTTGTATATATCTATCTACTATACAAATAATAAGAGCCTCGGTACGATAAATTGCTAATGCGGCGTTCACGTTATAATGTCCCCAACGTTTGGAACCCATGTACACGACACAGCGTCAAGCACACTGTCGACAACTGGGCGTCTTAGACAGCACATGTTTTTCATAAATTTTGCAAGTGTGGCAAACTAAGGGTATTGCAACTTAGTGTCAAACATACCGTGTCTTCTTGCAGTTTTATTGAGAGAGTCCGACCTTTTTTTGATCAACGTTCATATGAGCTAGATACAAATAGAAAATTAAAAAAAACTACACAGCACAGTTGACTTATAAACAGCATTAGCTACAGCCGGTGTCCCTTGCAAAAAAATCGCACCAAATTGGTAGTTAAGGGTGTGTACGACACTGTATAGAAAAAATGTAGTACCTAGGGGTATGTCGTGCACCCTGAAAAATTGATTTACCGTATGGGTGTCACCCTGACTGTCTATACGGTAGGGTCGCGACTATAGGGGGGGGCAAAAGTTGCATACAGCGAAGACATTATACCGTGAATGCCGTGTAACTACAGTGCAGGTTGAACTTTAACCAATAATACATAAAAAAAGTAAAATCAAAAGCAAAATCCCGAATTAGAGATCTTAATGCATAGCGAGCTAAAATAATAAAATTGCGAACATATTAACGTCATAAAATATAATACAGAAGAGGACAGAAATCACCCAGACCCTTGACGTAGTAACTTTAAACTTGGACATAGCCAAACGTAGTAAAAGGTAAACCTAGGGGACTATATCTTTGCAGTATTACAATAATGGGTTATCATTCATTTTTAAATCTGCAAACTTGGTACAAAATAGCATATTTTTACCGAATTTAGTGCATTGGTCCAACGGTAGTTGGAAACCAGATTCCGCGCTAAGACCGTTGTTTTTAATTATTTGGTAGCCAGATCAAGCCATGACAAACGAAATGGATAAGTAATAAACTCAATTATTAGATATCATGTTATTCATGGCAAAACTTTGACCAAATCGTAGCATTTTTGGCAAAGTTACAGACGATAATAGGGACATTTGGACGTGTTGTCTCGGAAACGATATGGAATCTTGTTTCATGGCTATACATATATATTGGGATGAATTTAGCAGTAACAGCTTACCTAAATATCAACATACTTGGCAAAACCATGACCTTCAACAGAACCAAAAATTCCAAAAACATATATTATGACAACTAAAATACGCAAATCTTGGTAGACAGTATTGCTTTTAGTATTCTATGCTGTAGTTTGGCCGATGTTAGTATATAAAATATCGACTATATAATATATATATGCGCCCACTGTCAAATCTTAAACCAAACACCGCCCGTTATCCCAAGCCATAAAAACAGCAACAACGATTTTGGCACTAAATTTTATGGTTTTTGCTCTCTTATTCAGTTGCCAAAAAGGTTATCGAATAGATTTCAGGCGTGCAGTGGTAGCAGCGCAGGCCCCCTGTACTGTGAAATTTTTATAACATGACTTTACCGGTTACCATACCACAAGAATATTTGACGGAATTTTGGTTTGAAAGTGAAGTTTGTTTTATCCCTGCTGTTGAAAACAGATACATGCAGAGTAATGCTTCTACCACCATGTGCCGAGGGTTAAGCGCATATACCCGCCTGTCCGTTCCTGATCCATAGTCGTTGTTCTAACAAAACTTTGGTTTAGCGCGGTAAGCTTGCAACAGGACAATCGGTAACCTACCGACAGGAGAATATTAGCACAAAACTTTATTATTGGTTTCTAATTTAGCACATTTATGCTGTGTCTTGCTCAAACCAATATCTGTCGCAATATGTTAATGATTCGAAGGTGATGGTTACCCAAGCCTACAACTTGGAACTAAGTGGATATTTCCACCTTTGAGTTCAACAACTAGAAAGGTCATAAGTGTTTTCGCCGAATTAATGTTGGTATTATCTAGGGTAAACCCATCTGTAATAAAGTTTATAGATAGATCACCGGTGTCCAAGGATCCTTGTCGCGCCGAGGTCGTATGCGACGCGCCGGAGGAGATAGGGATAGCCGCAGCTGAATCTGCAATCAAAAATTTCAATCTATCCACGCTTTTATTGATTTTCTGCAATTTTTTCTTATAAATTTGTAATTTTGCACATACTTGCTATAATTTTTCCAGCGCCGTTCGTCGCGTTATAAGGTACCAACCTCAGGGAGTAAAAAGGTTTGGACACCCGAGCGTTAGCTGGATAATTCGAACCTATACACTATACACACCTGCGACAATTATATATACATTTGAATATACATATACATTCTTTTGGATATTTAAGTTGACCGCATTTAAGTTGCAGGGAATTCCGGCTAAAATCGGGTTCTCGTTACGGGTTCCGGGTAACTTTTGACCGGAATCTAAGTTTCACGTTTTTTTTCAATAGCTGGATGACGAAATTTGTGACGAAGGTTTTTAATTTCATAATTAAAATCAGCTAAAAAACTAAGCCACTATAACACTGTTCTTTGTACTATTCGAATATCATAAAATTCAATATTTTCTTTCTATTAAAATACATTTACAAAACAGTTAAAAAGACAGAGTGAGATAACGCTAGTTTAATCAAAGATTACAATATTTATAAATTTTGGTGCACTAGTTAGTCCAGAATTTGTTAAATATACCATTGCCCAACGATTTCTGTTTTGTATCCTGCGACAAACAACTTACATCAAACTTTGTCTTTATCAGATAATTCTCAAATGCTCATGATACAATAACAATTTCGAATATTTGGCTTTGCTGAAAATCATCAAACACTAAGGTTCAGACGAGCATTGTTAGTCTAGGTTCGTCGCTTATAATTCGAGATTCCAGTAATTATTACATCGTGTACAGTGCCACAATTTCAGCTTGTCAAAACAACCTTGAACACTTCAGATCCGGAGCCTTCCTAATTCTTAATTTTGGGTAGTTTATTTCTAAGATATGTTTGTAATAAATTATACACATCCTTTCTTTTATATAATCCATTTTGTTTGTCCAAAATGAATAGTGAAGTTCAGTGCTGCATATGCAGTTGTTTGGCCATTGTAATCATGCCATCAGCAATCATGCCAAGATACTAGACACGTGCGCAACCAATCGGGCGGGGTCCGAACACACCCCGTGAAGCGCGCCTGCGGCCTGCTAAGCTCCGTAACTTCTTGGGTCTGACCAAGGAACGTGGTTAATATTCAAAACTTAGGGTCCGCCCTTGAGGTTATGATAGCCGGGGTCGTACGGGCATGGTGTTAGGAAGTTGCGCCATGCAGCTGCGTCACCGTTATTACAATACACATCCTTTATTTTATATAATCCATTTTGTTTGTCCAAATTGAATTTGAATTGTTCCAAATTGTTCCAAATCAAATTTGAAGTTCAGTGCTGCATATGCAGTTGTTTGGCCATTATAATAGTAGACTATCGAGCAATTTCGAAATAAAAATTCCGTGTGAAAATTTATCTATTTCCGCAGATGAAGTGGTTGGATCGTAATGCATCATCTACCATAAGATGTGTGCACCTAGGGCCGGATATTGCCACAGAGCCCATTCCGGCTCGTGACAAAAACGCATAGCTACATCCGGCCCTTCATAAACAAAATAAATAGTTAAGCTATGCTAGTATGTTCGTACGGGCTGGGAGTGGTTGTGTCTCAGGGTTTGATAGCCGGGACCGGCTACTGAAAAATTATTTGTTACATTTAATTTATCAGATTGTGTTACATCGAAAATATTAACTCTAGGCCCAAAAAAAAGGCAAGATTGGCAGTAATCACAAGCAAAACGAATAAATCCAGACAAAATAAATACGTAAATATCGCTATTTTCAAAATTTTTGTTTAAGCGCCTTTTACAAGCCAGCCTAGTAGCTATGTAAAACATAGTTTTTCATGCATGAAAATTATGCTATTGTAACTGGAAGGATGTTTTACGAATATAGGACTATAACTATCATCAGTTTCCATTTTTTAGCGATTTTCTATTGTCGTCACATATTTCTGGCTTTTTAGAGCCAATTCCGACCTTGCGACAATTTATCAGCCTAATTTTACTATTAGCTAAAAATATTTGTAGGGTTTGGTTAGGCCCAAAAAATGTCACACAGGCTGACCGCGACCGGCCAAGCATGGCTTTAGAGTCGCGATAGACTATGACAAAATCCGGTCCTGCTGCACACATCTTAAGGTAAATGATGCATAACTCGATGGCCGGAATTTAAGTTAGCATTATTGTATTGAGAGCATCGTTTCACTTTAGTAAGCGGTCAAAGTATGTTATATAAGTTTATATTTTGCATTATGAAATAGCGCAAAAATAAGTACGTCTAAGCGATATATATAAAA
This sequence comes from Trileptium ribeirensis, assembly GCA_030248225.1. Lineage (NCBI taxonomy): Eukaryota > Metazoa > Nematoda > Enoplea > Enoplida > Thoracostomopsidae > Trileptium > Trileptium ribeirensis. The sequence goes on from JASANE010015773.1 coordinate 11,746, forward strand.
TCCAGTTACCAAGTGACCTGCGCTCCGGTCATGGTAGTAATCCGGTGATCAGGTTACCTAATTAACCTAGTGACAGGGTTATTTTCTAAAGGAACCGATGTATAATCTGCGATTTGGTGAAAACAAAACAATCGTGAATAACATATGAATATCAGCTTAGCAGATCCCTTTTATAACTGGATTACAATTTCATTTTCTATAGTGCTTTAGTCAGCGGGTATAATCTTGCGCAAAGGTATGTTTCCAAGTAAAATATGAAGCTATTTGGCTGTATATATCTCGGAAACCGTTTTATCATCTTTTAAAGCTTTCTGAACACTAACTAAGCAGTAAAACAGATTGGAAATACTAAAATATAGCGGATATATGTAAAGCAATACTGCTGATCAGGGCTTTAAAAACGGATGTAAAATCATACTTCTGATCAAGCTTAATTTTTTGTGGCCGGGCCACATTACTGTGACCAAAAAAGCGAGTCAACACCCTGCTAAAACCATTTCAACATTCTAGGCGGTTTCTTATTGCGAATTTATACCAGTCGTCGTCCCAACACCTGGTTTTCGTGTTTCCAATGTGTCCCTGCAAAAGAGTTCAGCAGAAAAAACACATGGCTAGAAACGCTGTTCAGTTGATGCTGAGTACAGTGCTGATAAGAGTGCTTTCGGATTCCGAATCAGATCGGGTAAGCATCGAGTGACAAACCGTGACCCGGGGACGAATTTATCCGGCTCCATCTCTGAAATATACAAATTGTAAGCCTATTATCTGTTATGTGTTCCAATTTGACAAATTATCTGTAACGCGCGGCTAACCTTCAAATAGACGCGTAGCCGACGGGAGTCCTGTTCCTTAAAAAATCTATACCCACACCTGAAATTATTAGAACAGCGGAGTACAATAGCGCAGAATCTTCTAATTTTCGTCACTGATATCAAAGAATGTAGGTTGGTAAAATGAGAATGAATTTTATTGCTACAAAGCCAATCCCACCTTAGAATTTATGTATATATTATTCTTTATTGCATCGGACAAGAATTAATGTTTGAATTTGGGCAAATTGCGATTATTAATAGTCCATTTTAGTTCACACTAAAGTGGTTTTTATGTCTTTCGATGTCCTTTCTTGGTGTAAAACTGAACAAAGTTGATCACAATGGTGATCGAATTTCGGATAAACCATATTATATTTTTATTCCTTAATATTAAGTACTAAATTACTAAAACCAATGCAACAAAAGAGTATTTTTTACGGGTAGAACAAAAATTTTTTTCTTTATTTCATTTTTTTGAAAAACTTGGGATATCACTATAAAGCCGGCCAAAGTAACCCTGAGGGCACAATGCAGGTCATGGCGTTCTCGATATAAATAAAGCCTAAGCCTTAACCTAAGCTAAGGTCCTTATGTAAGACATACACTAAGCATAAAACTAAGTCGCGGGACTGCCGGCCCCGAATCTACCGATCTAAGCTGTTCTGTTTCTTGACGCTAATGTATTTTCTACATTGTAAACAAATTACCAAAACTTTTTCACTATATTTTTTTAAAATATTAATATCTAAAAACACAATATACATTATCTAAAATACTAGAATATTTTTAAAGACATTACAAAAGCGTTGAGTCAAATTTTGAGTATTGAGTCGGTCCTTTTTACCCTAAGATTGAGTTAAAATTGACTAAGGTCGATTCTAAATCCATCGAAAACAACTGACAACGTATCAACTTTTCGTCTCTAAATATCCAAACCATCCTATTAAGCATACCCAAAAACTGCTGTATTCCATTAGCTCTTAAATGGACACATTTATGAGCACGTACATTGCAAAGAGATGCACTAAACAGAGGAGTTTGTAGCGGAGCGTGCGTTTGCGCGTGCTGTTGTTACCTCACATTGTGACGTTCCTTAAGAAACCAAGCAACAGCTTCCAGATAGCGTAGCGGCTAGAGTATGCGGATCGTATCAAAACGAACCAGGTTGCGGCAAAACTTAGATCAAGAACTGTACGAAATACACATTAATTTAAGAAAAAAGGAATATATATTGACTATTCGTGATGTCTTGTAAACTACTGAAGGACGATTATATTCTGGTGATCGGTGTCAATGAGCCTAAACCTAAAGAAAACTTTTGAAAAGGTATGAAATATTCGTGCTAAACCCTAGGTAATCAAACCATCTTATTCAGCCTACCGAAGAAATACATAGCCAACTTACGAAAGGAACATTATATCCTGGGAATCGGGTTCATTAACCCTAAACGCATTAAAAGGCATGAAATATTCGTGCTAGTTTATATATAACCAAACCATCGTATTCAGCATGACGAAACACCTATATAATAGACCATTCTTGGCGTCATATACGCAATTCTTAAGCAAACTACTAATACGGCGTTCACGTTATTTGGAACTTTTGTCCCCTGTAGTCGCAACCCTACCGTGTGGACAGTCAGGGTGACACCCATACTGCAAATCAATTGCCGAGAGTGTACAACACACCCATCGCTACATTTTTCTTTACACTATCGTACACACCTTTAGCCACCAATTTGGCACGAACTAACTGTGGCGGACAACGTCTGTAGCTAATGCGGTTTATTAGTCAACCGTGCTATGTAGTTTTTTATATTCTGGATATTTGTATTTAGTCCACATGAACGTTGATGAAATAATGCCACACATTGTGAATAAAACTTAGAGAAGACACCGCGTGTTTGACACTGTAGAAAAGTTGCAATCCCCTACCTTTGAAGAAATATATAAAATATTGGGGGTGTCCAAGACACAATACTGTCCACCCAAATGAAAACATTCTAGATTTTACAAACAAGATTTGTCGGTCGTAAAACATTTGATACCTAATGAAAAAGTATAATATAGCCAAGTTGGACTTTCGATAATAAAACCATTGTGCTTGATAACCTATTAGATAAAGTAAAGCAAAAAACGACATGCCAAAAATTAAAACCACATTCGAGAAAGGGCCGTCGAACCATATTCGGGCCCACAGCGAGTGGTCCCATAAAAATGGCGTTTAGCATTGTTGGAGATCTCGACAATATGATTACGTAGAACGTTTTTCGATGCGAAGCATGTGGCGCGAGATTACCTTTACTGTAAAATAAGCAAAATTGGCTGCCCGACACCTGCAAACGACAAAGGCTTAGGTATATCTTATAGGCTATTATAAGTACCACGACGCTGATTAAATTTTGGGAACAGAACATTGATAACGAAACCACAGATGTCATATACCTTTACTGCAAAATTGGCTGCCCGACACCTGCCGACGACAGACTTTGGTATATCTTATAGGCTATTATAAGTACCACGACACTGATTAAATTTTGGGAACAGAACATTGATAACGAAACCACAGATGTCATATACCTTTACTGCAAAATTGGCTGCCCGACACCTGCCGACGACAGACTTTGGTATATCTTATAGGCTATTATAAGTACCACGACACTGATTAAATTTTGGGAACAGAACATTGATAACGAAACCACAGATGTCATATACCTTTACTGCAAAATTGGCTGCCCGACACCTGCCCACGACAAAGACTTTGGTATATCTTATAGGCTATTATAAGTACCACGACACTGATTAAATTTTGGGAACAGAACATTGATAACGAAACCACAGATGTCATATACCTTTACTGTAAATTGGCTGCCCGACACCTGCCGACGACAGACTTTGGTATATCTTATAGGCTATTATAAGTACCACGACACTGATTAAATTTACCTTGTTTTTTCTGCTGTATAGAGTTTACAGTGCAACCTTTGTCCACGCACTCCCTACGCAAAGCTTTAAAAGGCATGGCGTAAATGATTAGCGCAAACATGTTCATTCACTTAACAAATTTTGCTGACTTTAAAACAATTGTACAATTATAGGGTTTTCAAGACACCTTAGTGAAATGAACGCGGTATCCGCAAAACCATTACTCCTGCCGCATAGTATTGCCTTCCGCCTACGATGGCACGATAAATCTTCTACATGGCGAGAGCTTTATAACGTAAACGCCGCATTACTCAACCATAATGTTCACATTCAGTGACTGCTGTATAAATCGATAAATATATATCCCAGTAACCTACATACTCTTCCATAAATAAACCATAAATTTTAATAAATATATATACATATATCCATAAATAATTACAATCTTGAAAAGCAATACTAAAATCTATGTGAGTTTGAATTAAAGTATAGCATTAACAAGAGCGCACAAGAGAAGAGTAGCGCACCGTGCATACAAATGCAAATCCGTGTTTGGTGACAGGGGCGTTGTCGATATATTTTTGTGGGGCTCAACACTCCTCCTTCACATTGTGTGGATAAGTCGGACACCCCCTGACACCTCCTCACCAAAACCCTAGGCGGTTGTCAAAACCTGAAATGAAAGGTACGAGCAATAACCACATCACAATACTGAGATATGACATACTCTTCCCTTTATGCACACGTAGCTCTAGTAAATTTATACAGTAAAAATGTTGAATCAATGATTTGCTTTGAGTCGGTCCTTTTTAACCCTATGATTGAGTTAAAAATGACCAAATCTCAGTCAAGTTGTGACTCAACTCGGATGTCAAGTTCATTGAGTCAATTCTGACTCAATCTTAAAACCTAATCAATACTCTTGACGCAAAGAAAAATAATAGCCTTTCACTGGTTGTGACCAATAGCAACTATAAAAATATTTACTGACAAGCAAAGTGTGAGTAAAGTTAAAGTGGCCCCAACAAATATCCTATTCTGTAACAACCGATATCCACTCGCAAACCCTTGTTACGGAAAAAGTAGGAACTTCATTCGCTTTTCGGTTACCGAAAATTGTCAAAATCAAATCCAAGTGCCAGCAAGTACCTATATTTGTGTTCGAACAAAACTTCAACGTTTTTAATTTGAATAAATTCGGTTCGGTATTGATTTAAATTACCGTGTTTGCGAATAAATTTAATGCAAAAATGACATCACAAGCAAATGTTGTTAAGCTCTTGGTGTTCGCGAACAAAACCGGTATAATTCAAACTCGGTAATATTTAGCTTCAATTTACTAAAAAGCGCTCCGTTATTATGAAAAATTACAAAATAGGATGGCTGGTGGGGTGACTTTAATTTTACTCGAACGAATTATCAAACCTTCAATTATCTCCCACCAATAATTGTATGTTGCTTAAATACCCAACCAAGCCCGTTTCCACATAAAATTAACCCATTAATCCCCGAATACTGAAAAAACTGCTATATTTCTACCAGATACGGTACAATAGTGTAAAATAACGTCTAAAATAGTATAGTTAAGTAAAAATGTCGAATTAGGGGGTTCGCTACGAATTGTGTAATGTTCCAATTTTGGAACATTGGGAACTACCAGCTATGCAATAGTTTATCACTTTTGAAATTCTTCAAAACATTTTCCGTGAAGTAATACATTGCATTGTCTGCATTTATACGGTGTGTTTTTCATACGTTTGCAGCGTCCTTGTCGCCCCGTAGGAGTCGAAATGTCATCAAAATTAACCCTTTGAGCCCTAGCAGCCGGTGTCCTTGCCGGTCCAGGACGCCATTCCTTATTCGGTGCGCGACCAAGTAATGTTCGAACAATATCACGCCTGAAATTGAGATGTGTAGTGTCACCATAGCATTGCAGGTGAAGGCGCCACGCAGCCACCAGAGACAGATTTAGAAAGTTCGAAAACAAACACCACCACCACTTTTTACTTCGCAGTTTCGGTCGGTAATCGCTCAGAAAACGGTCTAACAAATCCACACCTCCCATGTATTTGTTATAACCTGTGGCCATATTAGGTTGGTCAATGTTTACGTATGACTGTTCTTTTGCTGAATAGCGCCGAAAAGTTTTTTCGGGCTAACAGCTTCAAAATTACTAACGAAACAAACTGGTTTATTGTCATTCCACTGCGACACTACCACGTTCGACTCTGAAAAATGTTCTTCGGTTCCGCGTTCAGTTTTTTTCATTGTCAAAAAATCGGTCAATGAATATTTTTCTGTTCTGTTGCTTCGTACAGTTCCTGTGAATCGAAGATCTCGTTCAGTGAGCTGCCTTGCTAAATATGCAGGCTGCGACCAAAAATGTCCTCACCACCAACCCCCCGTAGAAAATTTTTGCCGGCCAGGGGGGTTACCGCTACCCCCCCCTGGCATGACCGACCGTCGGCATGTATAAAGACAATTGTATGAGCAATAATGAAAAATACCATAGCTGTCAATCACTGTTCTGCTTCATTGATATGAATGTGGAACATGCAGACAAAATTCTAGTATCTTCTCATACATGCCGGCAGGGGTGGTAGTAGGGTTACCCCCCTCCCCCCGGGGGTCCCCGACCCCCTCTCGGAGCCGAAAAGTTAGGGGGGTTTCTCCCCATGAAGAAAAGTGCACCCACAGCACAAAATTGCCTGCCAGGGGGTTACAGCCTGGCTTGGCCCTCCGGACTCGCTTGCCCACCCCGGGATGACCGACCGTCGGCATGTATCTTCTAAAGAACTTATGAAAAGGGTCTCAGAACTGACCCTCAATTCCTAAAAAATTATCCGGCCATTGTGGTTCCCTACGGTGACCGCCGTCGCCACACCTCCCCCGCCGCGGAACCATTTACCAACCCCCCTGGCATGACCACCCGTCGCCATGTATGAGTACTAACAACAGTCGGCAGAACATAGAAAAGCCCTTTATAGCTGCTGGTTACCAATGTTCCAAAAATGGAACAACATAAATTATAGCCATCTGCTTGACCCAAATAAAAACATGTCATCAACCAGGGTAGTTTTTTTAAAATCTAGGACATTATTTGTATAAGGAAAATATAAATTTTCAAAGAGTTACATTTTTACGTGATATATAAACAAAAACTCTCGCCTGTTCAGACTCTTCAAAACCAATAAGTCCGCCAGCACCGTGTTGTACAGAGATAGCTATATATAAAACGCGCCTGATGCCAATTTATAGCTAAGGTAGTAAACAAAAATATATTAAAAAACGACTATCTCACGCGAATGTGGTTTAGCATTTTAGCGTCATAAACATAGTGTTCCAAAAATGGAACATTGGTAACTAATGGGTTAAAAGTTTAGTAATCAGTATTAGCTCAGACCGTGAAAGTTTTACGAGATAAACTGGCTGCGAAGCGACTGGAAGCGAGAATATGAGTTAGAACTTAGAATGAAAACGAGGCGAAAAATTGATTGTCTTACCAAAATAAAGAACGAGTAAAACGTTTACCTCTCTATGAATCATACTACGTCAATAGCGTGGACGCACCTCTCCGCCCCCCTACGACCTCGAACATGTACGTATAAAGTAAGATGTTATTGATGTGGGTATAGGCTACAATAGTATCAGGCTTGAGACAGTTCATTTACGCAGTACAAGCTACAAAGTATGTAAATTTTAACATTACAAAGCTTCATAAATAAACAATCATCAGAGTAAAAACAGAATCCATTAAAATAATTTAAACCACACGTCAAAATTGACTGTCAAAAATTTCAAAAATTTATTTAAACTTAAAAAAACTGTATACCACAACTTGGCATTCACTTTATTTCATGTCTATTTTATGATGTATTAACTATTTGAGGCACAAACAAACAGTTGGTTATTTGCATTTAGAACTTTTCAGGAAAATTATACGCAACGTAACGGGGTACCGTTTTTAAAATCTATTCCATATACGAGTTTTCAACTTATAACTTTTTGTTCAAACTACGACATATTCCTCAAAGCATCTAGCAGTCTGATTTCCTAATATTGCCTGAAACGTAAGACATTTCAACACAATATCCAGAAATCTTTTAACCTTTTGACGAATGTAGCTGCTTTTGTGCAACTTTTCGCGTTAGTACGTTTGGGTGCGTATCGCTAATCGCACTGTGTGCAGCATTAAGGATCCGAACAACAGCGTGCACTTGGCTCAGTGACTATCAGCTATAACATAAACGACTCGAATGTCGCGCAACTGTTTCTTTAACGATAGTCGAAATGCAAATAAATTTTTAAAACAATGGGTTAAATCGACTAAACCAAGACCAGGGTTGTCAAAAACACGATGAATCGTGTAGAGACATACGCATGAGCACACAAATTATCGCGACACGTGCACTACTATTCTAAAACAAAACCTGCAAAACACCAACTGAAAACTAAAAAATCTCAAAAGAGCCAAACTTATAACTCAAGTCAAATCAAAAATGTATAAATTTTGACTCGAAATCATAGCTTTTGTTACTGAGATCCTGCTGCTGTCACTATGGCACAGGACGAGAATAAAATGTTTATAAAACATAATATTTCCATAGGCGTTGAAACACAAATTAATTGGAATCCAATTGGGCCACTGGGATCTCCAAATTGGGGGGTGAGGGGGCCCCCTGGCATTTTTCGGTTCCTCCTGGTTCAGAACAGGCGCGCCCCGGTTCATTCCCCCTGGCAAAATTTTGGGCTCCCCCAGTCCATAGTCTCTTTGAAAATTTTTTGTTTCCATTTGGTCAAAAGTACAAAAATTTTGATCAAAATCTGTACTAAAATTCCGTTCTGAAGCCAAAAATTTCGCAAATTTTATCAAAATTTGATTCAAAATAGCCTTTTCTCTTCATCAAAAGCGTTTTGGCATTGTTTCTAACACGATTTTTAACCGTTTTATCCTGACAAAATGAGGCGCCCCCCGGTTCGGAACCGGGGGGGGGGCTGGTTCGTGCCCCCTAAATTTTCAGCGAATAGAAAGCCCAGGACCAATTACTTGCAGTTAATTTTTCATTCTTCATATACAACCCCTGGTCACGATCGCTTCAACATGTCCCTCGCCACCAGTAAAATTTTGGACCTTGTCACGAAATGCAATGTTATGATATCCGATTATTCCGACACCGTGAATAGTAACCAAATATCCTTGCCCATCACTAACATACACAATACTGGCCAGTCCACAGTGGGGGGACCCCCCACTTTCCAAATCCGCCATGTTCGTGAGATTTTCCACCATGTCCGCCCCCCACTCGGCCGAAACCCCCATGTTCAACTAATTCCACAAATTTTTTATGACTGAAAATTTGTGTTTTTTGTTTGCAAATTGTTTTTTAAAAATAATTACCACTATTAAGCCTAAAATATAGTTTTTAGCTTGAAAATACATTCACAGTAGTAAAAATGCATGAAAATATGAGAATATTTAGTATTTTAAGCGAAATTTATCTCCCCCACTTTTATTTTTCCCCGAGAATGAACATGCCCCCCCGGCCGCCCACTTTTCGGGGGGCTGTGGACAGGCCAGCAATATACAACCAAAATAAATATTACTGAAACATACATTATGTAGGTCGACTATACAGTGGCGACGAATTGCATTCTCTCACAAGCAGCTATTTCTTATTACTTCATCCATGAAAACAAGCGACAATACATATTTAAACGCTATCTAATTCTAATTCTGTAAACACAAGGAAAGAAATACACGACAGCTTAAAATCAAGGTTATCGGATAGCAACCAGGCGTTGTTTTTATAACTCATTAAAGACAAGCATATGAACTGAACCAAAGAATAACTAC
>JASANE010015774.1:0-15585 GCA_030248225.1 Trileptium ribeirensis
TTCATAAATTTCACCTTTCCAAAATTTCCATTTTTCTCCAACTTTTCACATTTTTCAAACATCTCCTATTTTCTCAAATTTTAACCCCACTCCTCAAATTCCAATTTCAACTCCCCTGCCTACCCCTATCACCATACTAAAATTTTACCACCCACCTCTCTGTACTTTTTCCAAACCACCCTTCCCTCTTTCACCCCATTTTCTTAAAATTTCTTCATTTTAAATTTTTCATTTAATTTCTTTAAAATACATAATATATATTAACTATATAATATATTTGGTTGTGGTAATATGTAGTACAGTATGGGGTACTGTTTGGTGGCGCCTACATGGCGATGTGATTATTACTATTTTACTTGTTTTTTTGGTAGTGAAATTGAATTATTATGTAGTTGGCGATTAATGATGTGTTTTTCTTGAGTTAGTTGGTTAATGACTTAGCTACACAAGGGACAATGTCATACAAAATATTACGTGTCGTTCTAATGAATATAGTGTTAATGTTTAATTCGTTAGCGGTTGCGTTTGAATATCGACGAACTCATTATTATTATTAATGATTATGTTTTAATTAGAGTTTTGGACGACCCAGCTAGGGCCTACAACGTGTACAATGAGTTTTTCGTTTGAATTTAATATAGTGTATTTGCACTAGGCAGTTGTCGATTTCGAGTTTTTGGTCCAGATTATGAGTATAGGATGATTAATTTTATGGAGGGGATAGCTATTAATGTTCTGTCTATTCTAAGCTTTAAAAGTATCGAGCGTTTCTCTACCGTCTTACGGTCAACCCGGTCGGCTCGTGCGTTGTTTTACGAAGGTGCTGAACTGCTTAGTTAGCGAGTTTTTCTCGATTTGATTTGATCATTAGTATATGTTGTGCATGGAAACTAATAGAGTGGAGTGTGTTAAATTCAATCGCACTCAGGTACGTGGTCCTACCGGCTTTATGCGAGTTTTATTCAGGTTTAACCTTATCGGTCGCTCACAACGTGTCATAGCAATATCTCATTCAGCGAGTTACCTCATCGATACTTTCATAAGTACAGTGATTACTGGTTGCCAACTAAAGTTGTGTATGTACGCGGAACAGTGAACATTGGCGTTAAAATTAATTTCGCGATAGCTTATCGACTTACTCGGCTTAGGAAAGCATCGTCAGTTAATCTAGGTAGTATCGTGTATATAACTTGGACAAACTGAACAGTTTGTATTGGGAATTTTTCGCTATACACTGTCGAGTCGAATGAGTCTGGATTTCTATGCGATCTTACGGCTAAGAAAGTTTGATTGCGTGAGAGCAGTTCGGAGGTGTTTAACTATTATGGATACAGATTTTCCGGTTGGCAAACGTGGCGTATAATATTGGTGGTTTAGAAGTTGTGTTACTGTTGCCGGAACACGGAGTGCCATTGCGTAGGGATTTCGACTCTGAACGTAATAGGGTTATTACTTCAATTGGCCGCTCCAGCCAATGTTTTGCGAGAATTAGAGAAATCGACTACGTTGTTGAAGGTCTCACTGCGAACTGGCACTGCATGGCATTATTGAATAAATAGTTACAACTATTCGGCTATTATTGGCATCTCGAAAAGAGCGCAATAAAGTTCTCTTCGAAGGTGCTGAGCTGTTAAAGCCGTTGAAGCATTCCCGGAACTGGAGACGCTAGGTCGGTTCGGTTACCACCACTTTACTGGTTCGCCCAGACCACGAACTCGCGCACCCCAGCTACTAGTACATTAATTGGTGGCCTAAACTGTATTCTTTGTGTGTTATCGTAGCGCTTGGGGGTCGGAGCGTCGCGTAAACACGAGTCCACACGCCATCGAAAAAGATTAAGCTCCGACAATAATCACGTCACTAACCCTGCGCATTCTTTGCGCTAACCATAGATTCAGTTAGTAAAGCCAATAAAAATTCATCAGCACGACCTTCAACCATAAAAGCCTTAATCAAATACCCCCATTCAAGCCACTCGCCGAAGTAAAACTATTTCAATTCAACATGTAAAGCTAATGTAACACAGGCGACCTATTAGGTAGCTCACTCCTAATATAAACCAATCGAGAACAATAAACAACGTGATCTTGAAGCTCTCCGGAAATACAACTGTACAGTGCGAGATCCAGAACAAGACTAAAATCAAAACGAAAAACATCTTAACGATACATTAGCTAATAATATTGAGTGAATTTTATGCAAATTAGGTAGGAAAATAAATAAAATTTTATAACTTTAGAAATTTAGGATTTTAAAAACTTGGGGGAACCATATAAGTTATTTAGTGAAAAAGTTAACAAAATAGAATCTTCGCCACGGGAACCCCTTGGTAGCTCATTAAAACCCCAAAAACGAACAAATTTCCCATGTATATTGATTTCACATATATATTATAACATAAAACATTAATATAATAGAGCAGCATGATCTATCATGAGAATTACATACCCCATTACGTATTTAAACAGAAATGCATAAAATTATGGTTAATCATAGAGACTTGTTATAGGCACTAGCTAAATAATCAATACTTTACAAGTATAAAAGAGAGTGTCAAGGATAGAATGTTTATCCAGGTTAAACTTGGTTACTTTAAATTACGTCACAATACTGCATAGGCATCGATAGGGAGGAGGCTACCCCGTAAGGCTTAACCCCGACTCAGGGTACACTTAGCCCCCGGTAAGCTCCGTATACATCCCACAAGCGCGCGCGGAAAATGTCAGCAAATATTGGCCGTGAAACTGCTAAGAATTGGGACAAAACTTGCGAAAATGTCAGGAGAAATGTACCCCCGTGAAACTTCTCTCTACGATGACCTCACTCTCTCTCTGACGAACCGCCCGCCGTAGTGAACTCCAACAACTAAGCCGACGAACCGTCGGAACCATGCAATAATGTTATACGTTAACTTTTTTTCTCGAATTGCTGTCAGCGGTGTGTTTGGGGTGGAAGGGAGCGCCCGAATGGCTAATAGTCCCTTCAACTGCTCCGAGCATAGAAGCAACAAAGCAAAATTCAGAATTTCGGAGCATGAAATTACTGTTCATGTGTGGGCCACAAATTCCGTTCACGACTCTTATGCTGCCAAAAAATAAAGTATGGCGGCAAATACAAGTTCACAAAATGCGAAATTCGGTTGCGTCGCAAAAGTGTTTGCTTGCCACATACCGTCGCTATGCCGCTGCGAAAAGTGAAGATGCGCCATAGTATGAGACGTGGGTCCGTGTTGCGGCCAGTATTATTTGGGTTGCGTTGTATGGCAAACGTTTTCTTTACGAATTTTTTACCATTTTACTACTAACTTTCTATATTGGTAATTTCCTTGAAATATACGCTGCATCAACTAGTCTCTGAGAAGCTTTCTATCATTTAGCAAAAAGCCTTTTAGAATGTTAGATTTGTACTGTATTTTATTTCGATAATCTATTTCTAGCTATCGATGGCCTTCATGAAAAGTCGATTAGTATCGCAATTCTGTATTCCTCAAGCCGCAGTAATGCCACGTTTTATTTTAACCCAACATACTGGCAGTTGATCAAAATAAAACACCTAGTATCATCATACATGCTCACCATTCCGTTTAATGTTCGTACTGTTCTTGGGGCGGACACCTGTTCACACCTTGGCAGGTAGCCCGAGATCTCCCTTTGTACCTGCACTAAGCGTCAAAGGCGTGTTTAAATTTTTTTTGCAAAAACGGCAAAGATTTTATATCCCAAAATTTTCGAAACCTGGCTGATGGCCTCTTTGACAACATCACCGTCTGCCCCTCTCGCACCCCCAAATCCTTCTCCCTCTTCTCCTCCATATCCCTTCCGAATTACTCGCTATGGGATCACCTCAAACATCGTGCACGTATCCATTCGGGACAGCGTATCGTGCATGTATGATCATAATTTCCTTAATGGTGAACCATCTCCTTACGGAGCGTTGTCGGATAGAGCTTTTACGATGACCATTAAGCGTCGTCATTCGAAATTCGGCGATAAATGATAATTCTACTAGACGGATACATTCAACTGTTGCCCTCAATTGCAGAATTCGTCTTTGACTGTCACCCTTCTTTCTATAGCATTAGTACTTTTTAAGCAACGTGTGCCGCAAGGTACAAAAAATGAAGTTGAGTCCAAAAACACTTCGTATTACTTGTAAGAATGCATAGAAGGAAGACGGCTTATCAATCTTCATGTTTCTTTCTAAACCATTAGTGCTTTCCATTAGGGGAATCATCACAAGTACTACTTCTAGTAAACTTGTCTGCTATTTTGAATATCTTACGGCAAGCTAATGTCTACATACCTGTTTGATTTGGACTTTTTGTTAAAATACAGTAGACCGCGCATGTCAAATATCTTTAAAACATCAAACATCGTGGCTTAGCGAGCATAAGGGCAATTCCCGGGGGAGAGCAGACCATACTTCAAAAATTTGTACTCGCACATCATAATAGGCATCCGGCACCCGAAATTGTATTTCCCCCGATGTTAAAGGCGAATTTGCGCCGGGGTTAGCGAGTACTTATGTCTAGATCATACCAACTCGCGAGCGTGCACACACCCGTACCAAGAGTACATTATATGTAAAATTTGTAGAAGAGTCTGACGCTCGGTGATATTCATGTGCTTTACGCTATGCATGAGTTTACGCTAGGTACGGATACACCTGGGTTGTTCTTTTGCCAGGTTAGCTGACCATCGTAAAAACAATGAACGCGAACAAATCACGAATTTTCCCTGTCTACGCGTACAGAAATTGTGATGTAGCAACGCGTAGGCGCTGTTCGCGGTCACAATTTTGCGATTAAGCATCGCACTGTGAAACGCGACTACCAATAGTATATTTTCTCGTAAAGCGTTTGCGTTCGCGCTCGCAGAAACGCGAATACCAATAACAAATGGAACGCTAATTTCAACGCGAATCAATTCGTGATTTTGACAAATCAACCTTTGTGTACGCACCTAATGAGACATTCCAGATAACGTGTATGCAGCGTGTCACATTATTGTTCCACAGTTAGCCGCGACTATAGCCAATATCCATTAGTGTCATAGCTGACAGTCAATGGACAATAACAGAGCGTCACAACGGACAATTTAATTTATCACCTGTAGTCGAGAGTGGCTATATTAAAACCAGTTTAATACTGAGTTTGAGCGAAACAGAGTCTCGCGTGGATACTCTTGGACAATTTTTATGTGATCTCTCTGGACTACAGGGAATAAATTAAATTGTCCACTGTGACACACTGTCATTGTCCATTGAGTTTCAAATGTGACATTAACGGATTATTGGCTATAGTCGCGGCTGACTGTGGGACCACGGTGTGACACGCTGCACACACGTTATCTTGAATTTATCATAAGGTAGACTCACACATTTTGCTATGTTGTGGTCGCTTAGCCCCTGCCAAGGCTCTTTGTTGAGGTGGTATCGCCGACCTTTCCAAGGTACTTTTGGGTGGGCTACCAGCTATCAGGTCCCCAAAAGCCAATTACGCCAGAGCAAAAATGTCAGTCAGCGGCGATTGCTACTTCTGCTGTAATATAAGTAGCTGTTCACGAGTTAGTTTTTGGTACTCGCCAAGCAACATTGTGCGGGTAGGCGATAACCCCAGAAAGCATTAGATGTACCCCTGGAATCCTGAGAAGGGATCAGCCGACAACATATTCGGATATGGTGAAGTAGATAAGTTTGACCGAGTGTCATACCTTTTAAAAAATTCCGTCATCCACTCTTACTATAGCGGAATTTTAATGAAACCTCCCGATGGTAATTTAACGGTGTGATTGCAGGCGTGCTGGCAGCCTTTGGGTTTGTGTAGACATACCGAGCAAACAAATCAAAGTTATTTTAACAGTGTTGATGCTATTGGTTGGCATATATATATCGTTTAATATTTCATATTTACTTTTGAACCAGGGTACTGTGCAATGAGCAAAAAGTGATCGCGATCGGCGACGTAGCCTGAAATTTCCGGTGGCGGATGATTCGTGCGATTCTGCACCCCCTCCCTACCTGTGATATTCCGCTCCGACTCCTTTCTCCTGCCTCGAAGGCACACGAAACATTCTGATAATGTTAGTTGGCAATACTAATATCATATGACTCGTTCACGATAAGTTGGGTGCAGCCTGACTTAGTCTTGTCCGGCAGCCCATATTACCTTTAGGGGCCTGACGTTATAACGTTAGAAAAAAGAACAACTAAGAGCGGGGGGTTCGGGGGGCGGTAGCCCCCCGACTGATGCTTCGACTTATGCGGCGTTTACGTTATAAAACGCCCGCCATGTGGAAGATTTGTCCACGTGTGGTCATGACCACACTATGGTGCATGGTACTTGGACGGGCATACAGTGCAGCGCAAGTTATGGTGTCGCTGACACCATGTATATTACACTATGGTGTCTTCGACACCCTATGTTTGAATACTTATTTAAAAAAGGCGGGAAAACTAGCTAACTGAAATTTCAAATGATTTGTGCTCGCTAGAACATAAGGACTTTGCATTACACTAGTGTTTAAGGATTATACCTGAGCGATAGTGATTAGGATTCATGTTATCTGTTACTTTACTAAGCCCTTGTGGTTTGACACACTACCGGACGGCTAGTGCACCATGCGATTAAATAAGTACCTCAACCTAAGCCTTAGATTTACATTAATAGAGCCAGTTATGTTAAACAGGCCGACACCGGACGGCTGCCGAACCACGTTATTAAAACTGTGCAGTAGCGGTCGACTACTATGCAGTTAAAGTTTCTTACTCCATACGTCCTACCGGACGGAGACTATATGGCAGGTCCTTGCCCTACGGACGCAGGTCCAAGAATAATAAGTGGGATAGGAGGGAGTTACCTTTTCCACACCCCTTACTTGCCAGGTCTTATCAAAAATAATACTAGATTCACCGACAACGGACGCTGCTGATTTCACAGGTAGTACTACGAATTAATTCGGAAACCACCTGTACTCTCTCCCTGGAATATCTCACTCGACTTGGAGTCAAACTTTTTAATATTACTAACCCTAAGTATATATTCTATCGCATTTAATGAAATTATTCGCCACTTCTTACGATTTTTCTTTTTCTTAACATATATAATACTAATAAATAAGATAATAGTGGGTTAAAGTTACTTATTTGCGTAGCTACTAAGCCTTATAACTCTCTACCCGAATATAATTGTTGGGGTTGGTGCCTTTTTCATCACGAAATTTTTCTTTTTCTTTTCCATAAAGGCCGCCAGCGCGCCGCCCCTGATATACCCTGTCGCCCTTTGCCATGGCATGTGAGCGTAATAATTGCGTAAAATTATATACCTACATAACTGGCTATATATAAGAATTAAACTAGCTATGTATTTATTTATAAATATATAAAATATAATAAAACTTATATAATTATCAAAATTCACCCATATCCATAAATTCCCCAAAACCTAAATTTCTTAAATAAAATTATATAAAACACACTTTTTCTTTCCCTACCCTTTGTCCTATAATATATACTTCACCCACCCTTTTCTTCTACACACAACCAAAATTGTACCCAAAATCCATTTTTCTCCCTTTTCCTCTTTTCCAATCAAAATTCAAACTACCCTCCCTCCCCCAATACTTTACCAATACCCTCCAAAATTTAATATTTTCTTCTCCTCACCCCATCTCTTTTTAAAATATATATAACTCCCCTTTCCCCTCTTACCTCTTCCCATAAAATTTCCATTTTCTAAATTTTCACTTTTTCCTCATTTTTCTCCATTTTTCAAATATCTCCCATTTCCCCAAAACCCTACCAACCCATCCTAAATTTTAATATCCTTTACCCCTTGTCTCCCCCCTCACCTTATATCCACCCTACAAGTTTCTCCTCCTTTTTAACGCCAATGTTCACTGCTCCGCGTACATACACAACTTTAGTTGGAAACCAGTAATCACTGTACTTACGAAAGTATCGATGAGGTAACTGCTGAATGAAAAGATATTGCTATGACACGTTGTGAGCGACCGATAAGGTTAAACCTGAATAAAACTCGCATAAAGCCGGAAGGACCACGTACCTGAGTGCGATTGAATTTAACACACTCCACTCTATTAGTTTCCATGCACAACATATACTAATGATCAAATCAAATCGAGAAAAAAACTCACTAACTATCAGCACCTTCGTAAAACAACGCACGAGCCGACCGGGTTGACCTTAAGACGGTAGAGAAACGCTCGATACTTTTAAAGCTTACAATAAACAGAACATTAATAGCTATCCCCTCCATAAAATTAATCATCCTATACTCATAATCTGGACCAAAAACTCGAAATCGACAACTGCCTAGTGCAAATACACTATATTAAATTCAAACGAAAAACTCATTGTACACGTTGTAGGCCCTAGCTGGGTCGTCCAAAACTCTAATTAAAACATAATCATTAATAATAATAATGAGTTCGTCGATATTCAAACGCAACCGCTAACGAATTAAACATTAACACTATATTCATTAGAACGACACGTAATATTTTGTATGACATTGTCCCTTGTGTAGCTAAGTCATTAACCAACTAACTCAAGAAAAACACATCATTAATCGCCAACTACATAATAATTCAATTTCACTACCAAAAAAACAAGTAAAATAGTAATAATCACATCGCCATGTAGGCGCCACCAAACAGTACCCCATACTGTACTACATATTACCACAACCAAATATATTATATAGTTAATATATATTATGTATTTTAAAGAAATTAAATGAAAAATTTAAAATGAAGAAATTTTAAGAAAATGGGGTGAAAGAGGGAAGGGTGGTTTGGAAAAAGTACAGAGACGTGGGTGGTAAAATTTTAGTATGGTGATAGGGGTAGGCAGGGGAGTTGAAATTGGAATTTGAGGAGTGGGGTTAAAATTTGAGAAAATAGGAGATGTTTGAAAAATGTGAAAAGTTGGAGAAAAATGGAAATTTTGGAAAGGTGAAATTTATGAAAAATAAAAAGGAGGAGAAACTTGTAGGGTGGATATAAGGTGAGGGGGAATAAGGGGTAAAGGATATTAAAATTTAGGATGGGTTGGTAGGGTTTTGGGGAAATGGGAGATATTTGAAAAATGGAGAAAAATGAGGAAAAAGTGAAAATTTAGAAAATGGAAATTTTATGGGAAGAGGTAAGAGGGGAAAGGGGAGTTATATATATTTTAAGAGATGGGGTGAGGAGAAGAAAATATTAAATTTTGGAGGGTATTGGTAAAGTATTGGGGGAGGGAGGGTAGTTTGAATTTTGATTGGAAAAGAGGAAAAGGGAGAAAAATGGATTTTGGGTAGAATTTTGGTTGTGTGTAGAAGAAAAGGGTGGGTGAAGTATATATTATAGGACAAAGGGTAGGGAAAAAGAAAAAGTGTGTTTTATATAATTTTATTTAAGAAATTTAGGTTTTGGGGAATTTATGGATATGGGTGAATTTTGATAATTATATAAGTTTTATTATATTTTATATATTTATAAATAAATACATAGCTAGTTTAATTCTTATATATAGCAAGTTATGTAGGTATATAGTTTTACGCAATTATTACGCTCACATGCCATGCCAAGGGCGACAGGGAATACCAGGGCGGCGCGCTGGCGGCCTTTATGGAAAAGAAAAAGAAAAATTTTGTGGTGAAAAAGGCACCAACCCCAACAATTATATTCGGGTAGAGAGTTATAAGGCTTAGTAGCTACGCAAATAAGTAACTTTAACCCACTATTATCTTATTTATTAGTATTATATATGTTAAGAAAAAGAAAAATCGTAAGAAGTGGCGAATAATTTCATTAAATGCGATAGAATATATACTCTAGGGTTAGTAATATCTAAAAATTTCGACTCCAAGTCGAGTGAGATATTCCAGGGCGAGAGTACAGGTGGTTTCCGAATTAATTCGTAGTACTACCTGTGAAATCAGCAGCGTCCGTTGTCGGTGAATCTAGTATTATTTTTGATAAGACCGGGCAAGTAAGGGGTGTGGAAAAGGTAACTCCTCCTATCCCACTTATTATTCTTGGACCTGCGTCCGTAGGGCAAGGACCTGCCATACGAGTCTCCGTCCGGTAGGACGTATGGAGTAAGAAACTTTAACTGCATAGTAGTCGACCGCTACTGCACAGTTTTAATAACGTGGTTCGGCAGCCGTCCGGTGTCGGCCTGTTTAACATAACTGGCTCTATTAATGTAAATCTAAGGCTTAGGTTGAGGTACTTATTTAATCGCATGGTGCACTAGCCGTCCGGTAGTTTGTCAAACCACAAGGGCTTAGTAAAGTAACAGATAACATGAATCCTAATCACTATCGCTCAGGTATAATCCTTAAACACTAGTGTAATGCAAAGTCCTTATGTTCTAGCGAGCACAAATCATTTGAAATTTCAGTTAGCTAGTTTTCCCGCCTTTTTTAAATAAGTATTCAAACATAGGGTGTCGAAGACACCATAGTGTAATATACATGGTGTCAGCGACACCATAACTTGCGCTGCACTGTATGCCCGTCCAAGTACCATGCACCATAGTGTGGTCATGACCACACGTGGACAAATCTTCCACATGGCGGGCGTTTTATAACGTAAACGCCGCATAAGTCGAAGCATCAGTCGGGGGGCTACCGCCCCCGAACCCCCCGCTCTTAGTTGTTCTTTTTTCTAACGTTATAACGTCAGGCCCCTAAAGGTAATATGGGCTGCCGGACAAGACTAAGTCAGGCTGCACCCAACTTATCGTGAACGAGTCATATGATATTAGTATTGCCAACTAACATTATCAGAATGTTTCGTGTGCCTTCGAGGCAGGAGAAAGGAGTCGGAGCGGAATATCACAGGTAGGGAGGGGGTGCAGAATCGCACGAATCATCCGCCACCGGAAATTTCAGGCTACGTCGCCGATCGCGATCACTTTTTGCTCATTGCACAGTACCCTGGTTCAAAAGTAAATATGAAATATTAAACGATATATATATGCCAACCAATAGCATCAACACTGTTAAAATAACTTTGATTTGTTTGCTCGGTATGTCTACACAAACCCAAAGGCTGCCAGCACGCCTGCAATCACACCGTTAAATTACCATCGGGAGGTTTCATTAAAATTCCGCTATAGTAAGAGTGCATGACGGAATTTTTTAAAAGGTATGACACTCGGTCAAACTTATCTACTTCACCATATCCGAATATGTTGTCGGCTGATCCCTTCTCAGGATTCCAGGGGTACATCTAATGCTTTCTGGGGTTATCGCCTACCCGCACAATGTTGCTTGGCGAGTACCAAAAACTAACTCGTGAACAGCTACTTATATTACAGCAGAAGTAGCAATCGCCGCTGACTGACATTTTTGCTCTGGCGTAATTGGCTTTTGGGGACCTGATAGCTGGTAGCCCACCCAAAAGTACCTTGGAAAGGTCGGCGATACCACCTCAACAAAGAGCCTTGGCAGGGGCTAAGCGACCACAACATAGCAAAATGTGTGAGTCTACCTTATGATAAATTCAAGATAACGTGTGTGCAGCGTGTCACACCGTGGTCCCACAGTCAGCCGCGACTATAGCCAATAATCCGTTAATGTCACATTTGAAACTCAATGGACAATGACAGTGTGTCACAGTGGACAATTTAATTTATTCCCTGTAGTCCAGAGAGATCACATAAAAATTGTCCAAGAGTATCCACGCGAGACTCTGTTTCGCTCAAACTCAGTATTAAACTGGTTTTAATATAGCCACTCTCGACTACAGGTGATAAATTAAATTGTCCGTTGTGACGCTCTGTTATTGTCCATTGACTGTCAGCTATGACACTAATGGATATTGGCTATAGTCGCGGCTAACTGTGGAACAATAATGTGACACGCTGCATACACGTTATCTGGATGTTCATTAGGTGCGTACACAAAGGTTGATTTGTCAAAATCACGAATTGATTCGCGTTGAAATTAGCGTTCCATTTGTTATTGGTATTCGCGTTTCTGCGAGCGCGAACGCAAACGCTTTACGAGAAAATATACTATTGGTAGTCGCGTTTCACAGTGCGATGCTTAATCGCAAAATTGTGACCGCGAACAGCGCCTACGCGTTGCTACATCACAATTTCTGTACGCGTAGACAGGGAAAATTCGTGATTTGTTCGCGTTCATTGTTTTTACGATGGTCAGCTAACCTGGCAAAAGAACAACCCAGGTGTATCCGTACTTAGCGTAAACTCATGCATAGCGTAAAGCACATGAATATGACCGAGCGTCAGACTACTTCTACAAATTTTACATATAATGTACTCTTGGTATGGGTGTGTGCACGCTTGCGAGTTGGTATGATCTAGACATAAATACTCGCTAACCCGGCGCAAATTCGCCTTTAACATCGGGGGAAATACAATTTCGGGTGCCGGATGCCTATTATGATGTGCGAGTACAAATTTTTGAAGTATGGTCTGCCTCTCCCCAAATTGCCCTTATGCTCGCTAAGCCACGATGTTTGATGTTTTAAAGATATTTGACATGCGCGGTCTACTGTATTTTAACAAAAAGTCCAAATCAAACAGGTATGTAGACATTAGCTTGCCGTAAGATATTCAAAATAGCAGACAAGTTTACTAGAAGTAGTACTTGTGATGATTCCCCTAATGGAAAGCACTAATGGTTTAGAAAAAAAGAAACATGAAGATTGATAAGCCGTCTTCCTTCTATGCATTCTTACAAGTAATACGAAGTGTTTTTGGACTCAACTTCATTTTTTGTACCTTGCGGCACACGTTGCTTAAAAAGTACTAATGCTATAGAAAGAAGGGTGACAGTCAAAGACGAATTCTGCAATTGAGGGCAACAGTTGAATGTATCCGTCTTATCAATTTATCATTTATCGCCGAATTTCGAATGACGACGCTTAATGGTCATCGTAAAAGCTCTATCCGACAACGCTCCGTAAGGATATGGTTCACCATTAAGGAAATTATGATCATACATGCACGATACGCTGTCCCGAATGGATACGTGCACGATGTTTGAGAAGTGGATCCGATAGCGAAGTAATCGGAAGGGATATGGAGGAGAAGAGGGAGAAGGATCTGGGGGTGCGAGAGGGGCAGACGGTGATGTTGTCAAAGAGGCCATCAGCCAGGTTTCGAAAATTTTGGGATATAAAATCTTTGCCGTTTTTGCAAAAAAAATTTAAACACGCCTTTGACGCTTAGTGCAGGAGTACAAAGGGAGATCTCGGGCTACCCTGCCTAGGTGTGAACAGGTGCCCGCCCCGAAGAACAGTACGAACATTAAACGAATGGTGAGCATGTATGATGATACTAGGTGTTTTATTTTGATCAACTGCCAGTATGTTGGGTTAAAATAAAACGTGGCATTACTGCGGCTTAGGAATACAGAGGAATTGCGATATTAATCGACTTTTCATGAAGGCCATCAGAGCTGGAAATAGAGTATCGAAATAAAATACAGTACAAATCTAACATTCTAAAAGGCTTTTTTGCTAAATGATAGAAAGCTTCTAGAGACTAGTTGATGCAGCGTATATTTCAAGGAAATTACCAATATAGAAAGTTAGTAGTAAAATGGTAAAAAATTCGTAAAGAAAACGTTTGCCATACAACGCAACCCGAATAATACTGGCCGCAACACGGACCCACGTCTCATACTATGGCGCATCTTTCCTTCACTTTTCGCAGCGGCATAGCGACGGTATGTGGCAAGCAAACACTTTTGCGACGAAACCGAATTTCGCATTTTGTGAACTTGTATCTGCCGCCATACTTTATTTTTTGGCAGCATAAGAGTCGTGAACGGAATTTGTGGCCCACACATGAACAGTAATTTCATGCCCGAAATTCTGAATTTTGCTTTGTTGCTTCTATGCTCGGAGCAGTTGAAGGGACTATTAGCCATTCGGGCGCTCCCTTCCACCCCAAACACACCGCTGACAGCAATTCGAGAAAAAAAGTTAACGTATAACATTATTGCATGGTTCCGACGGTTCGTCGGCTTAGTTGTTGGAGTTCACTACGGCGGGCGGTTCGTCAGAGAGAGAGTGAGGTCATCGTAGAGAGAAGTTTCACGGGGGTACATTTCTCCTGACATTTTCGCAAGTTTTGTCCCAATTCTTCGTTTTTTCGCGGCCAATATTTGCTGACATTTTCCGCGCGCGCTTGTGGGATGTATACGGAGCTTACCGGGGGCTAAGTGTACCCTGAGTCGGGGTTAAGCCTTACGGGGTAGCCTCCTCCCTATCGATGCCTATGCAGTGTTGTGACGTAAATTAAAGTAACCAAGTTTAACCTGGATAAACATTCTATCCTTGACACTCTCTTTTATACTTGTAAAGTATTGATTATTTAGCTAGTGCCTATAACAAGTCTCTATGATTAACCATAATTTTATGCATTTCTGTTTAAATACGTAATGGGGTATGTAATTCTCATGATAGATCATGCTGCTCTATTATATTAATGTTTTATGTTATAATATATATGTAAATCAATATACATGGGAAAATTTGTTCGTTTTTGGGGTTTTAATGAGCTACCAAGGAGTTCCTGTGAAGATTCTATTTTGTTAACTTTTTCACTAAATAACTTATATGGTTCCCTCAAGTTTTTAAAATCCTAAATTTCTAAAATTATAAAATTTCAATTATTTTGCTACCTAATTTGCATAAAATTCACTCAATATTATTAGCTAATGTATCGTTAAGATGTTTTTCGTTTTGATTTTAGTCTTGTTCTGGATCTCGCACTGCAGTTGATTTTGTAGAGCTTTAGTATCATGTTGTTTATTGTTTATTGGTTTATATTAGGAGCGAGCCACTTGAATAGGTCGCCTGTGTTACATTAGCTTTACATGTTGAATTGAAATAGTTTTACTTCGGCGAGTGGCTTGAATGGGGGTATTTGATTAAGGCTTTTATGGTTGAAGGTCGTGCTGATGAATTTTTATTGGCTTTACTAACTGAATCTATGGTTAGCGCAAAGAATGCGCAGGGTTAGTGACGTGATTATTGTCGGAGCTTAATCTTTTTCGATGGCGTGTGGACTCGTGTTTACGCGACGCTCCGACCCCCAAGCGCTACGATAACACACAAAGAATACAGTTTAGGCCACCAATTAATGTACTAGTAGCTGGGGTGCGCGAGTTCGTGGTCTGGGCGAACCAGTAAAGTGGTGGTAACCGAACCGACCTAGCGTCTCCAGTTCCGGGAATGCTTCAACGGCTTTAACAGCTCAGCACCTTCGAAGAGAACTTTATTGCGCTCTTTTCGAGATGCCAATAATAGCCGAATAGTTGTAACTATTTATTCAATAATGCCATGCAGTGCCAGTTCGCAGTGAGACCTTCAACAACGTAGTCGATTTCTCTAATTCTCGCAAAACATTGGCTGGAGCGGCCAATTGAAGTAATAACCCTATTACGTTCAGAGTCGAAATCCCTACGCAATGGCACTCTCGTGTTCCGGCAACAGTAACACAACTTCTAAACCACCAATATTATACGCCACGTTTGCCAACCGGAAAATCTGTATCCATAATAGTTAAACACCTCCGAACTGCTCTCACGCAATCAAA
>JASANE010015776.1:0-35331 GCA_030248225.1 Trileptium ribeirensis
CTTCCGAATTTCGACATATAATTCACCATTCCACGCAGCCCGATGCTACTAATCCTACCGATTTTCACTAAATCAAACCACACAATGATCAATTACTAAAAAAAGCTAAAGAAACTAAAACACACTTACAGTTTATATCTTAAACTCGATCCACTGAAGAGAGCTGAAAAAACTTTCCCAAGGAGAGAAGATAGGTTGATGGTATTAAGCCAAGTTTTTGGAAAAATCATAAAAAGCCTCTATACCCCAGAAAACACAAACGAAGAGAACAATAATTTAGCATCATCAGGAGGCTATCACTGAAAAGAGGCAACCCAGGTATCGAAGGATCTCTTTTGAGGGTCAGAGATGATTCGGAGTCCAGAGACTATGGGGGCTATACCTGAAAAGATGGTAGGACCCTTCCCTGTTTTTCCGCCCAACCCCTGCTTTAGGAGGGCCGACAATTCTACATGTCCTGTACACAATATGGAATCAAAAAACTGAACACAGACTATACTTTGGCAACCTTGTAAATTGACCCTAAAACCAACCAAAACGCCAGAAAAAGCACTAGATACTCGTGTTGGATTCTAGATAACCAAATCGTCATATTCAGCTCACCAAAATCCTATATAGACAGTTCTTGATGCCTTGTATGCAATATGTAAACCAAATAACTGAAGACAGACAATAAATATAAATAATTCTGTAAATTAAGTTCATTGATCCGAAACCCATTGAAAACTTATGAAATATGCACGCTGGATGCTATATAATAAATCATTATATTTAGCCCTCAGACAAACCTATGTATAGACCATTCTTGGAGGCCTGAACATAAGAGGGTCTTTTCGGTTATATCCTCCTAAATTTAATATCGAAAAAGGTTAATTTTAAAGATACAGCGTTAATTTTGGTACATAAACTGAAAAGCCCAATTTGTTATCACAGAATATATTAACCTGTTAAAAACTAATCCAATTTGTTTGTAAGGTTACAGAGATCATTCCGTTAGGTACGTGATGCAGCCATGCCTGCAGTGATCAGTGCTATCTCCTTCAGTTTCGTTGATGTCTGTATAAAGGTATTGAAGTAATGTATCTTGGTGAAAAAACTAATACTACCAAAGTAACGGTCTTCGCGGTAATCTAGTTGTGCGTGCGTGAGACAGCTTGCAGAGAAAGCCAGTTTGATGTTTAATTTTTACATATAAGATCTAATGTCAGTGTTTTTAGCAACTTAGTTTTTTGCTTTACCTCCGCTTGGAATAAACTATTATTATACTTCTGTTTGCTAAATTTGCTAAGTGAAATTTAGACCTATCGTTTCAGTAGTGTATTTGTAACTGATGATGGAAATATTCCAGCTACCTCCAATATTCCAAAATATGGCAAATTATCACGGATAAGCTAAACAGTTTCGTTTCTAATTTGTTTGATCATTGTTTTATGAATGACAAGCATCCTGATCTATGGTGCTATGCATATGTTACTGCATTGTACAAAAAAGGAGACCCAAGCGATCTATCTAGCTACAGGCCTACATAATTAGTATAAAAGCTGTGCAAAATTATGGGACACATTATACAAATTGCTTCGTCACTGACTTTTTCAAATACTACAATACAATATCGTTCAATCAGCATGGCTTAATGCGAAAACGATCTACGGACACTCAGTTAATTGAAACCATAAATTACTGGGAATGGGTGTTGATGCTAGTTAATTTACATCGACTTATATACAGCCTTGATACAGTTTCACACTACAAACTCATCCAGATACCTAGTTGTTATGGTATTCAAGGTTATTTACTGCGCTGTATTAAAGGTTTCATAACAAGTAGAACCTTCAGTGTAAAGGTTAACATCGCGAATTCCGAAAAACACAAGATTTTATCTGGTGTTCTTCAGCGAAGGATTTTGGGTCCAAATTAATTTCTATTATGCATAAATGATTTACCATAATTCAGTTTAGGAAATGCCGAATGTAAGCAATTTGCAGAGAGTGTCAAATTATACAGTAGACTGCCTCGTAGATACTGCGATACCGCCAAAGATCAGCTGCTCCTAGCGTTAAATTGAACAATATTGTTTATTGGTCTAAAATTTGGCAAATTTCGATATCTTCCCCCAATTGTCAATTACTGCGCTTAGTGCCTGCAAACACTAGGCATCATTGCAAATTATCCCATGGCTGACACTAAGCAATGCAAAGACTCATTTGATATCTTCGTCCAAGTGTCAGTTACTGGGCTTAGTCCCTGCAAACACTAGATATTATTGCAAATTAGCCCATTTCTGACATTAAAGCGCTGCAAAGACTCTTTTGACATATTCGAAAAGTGTCAATTACTGGGCTTACACAGTATTTTGGTATCACAGCATCTGAAAAATTGAAGTTTACTCCTCATTATAAAAATATTGAGTGTAAAGCGTACAGAATTTGGAATATGTTATTTAAAGACTTCAGACTACTGATAGTGATGTAGTAATGCATGCCTATGTTAGTGACCTTAGATACATTTTTAAAATATGCCGCTGTTGTCCGGCCACCCGTATTCTTGGCAGAAATTCTGTTTCATCGAAACAGTCTAGAGGGATCACACTAGAAGAGCATTTGCACGAGCCGAACTTTCTTATGCTTCAACATAGAATGAGCTACTTAGATATAATTTAAGACACAGCGCTTGATAAAACATAATACATTGGTTTTTAAATTCTACACAACAAATAAATTGTTCTACTCACAACATTTTCCGAAAAAATACATCACCTCACTCGGGAGCTTCATTTGAAACTTCGGAAAAGAAGCTATAAAAACAGCACGGTTGGTATATAGGTATTCAGCCCGTATTATAAATGAATTGAATAATCTGCCCTCTTCAGTTATTAATGGTGCAAAAAAATTCTAAATGTTTCGCACGGTCTCTTCAGTCAATTCTTTTTGGGAATTACTTAAAATTCAAACGAAAATTTCTAACCCACATTTCATAGGTAGGTTTGTACCCCATTCTGTTTCAAGATTATTTTGTCATCACTTTATCATTATATTATACTATATTATCTATCATTTTTAGCATATCTATTGACAGAATAAAGATTTTTGTTTTTCAAGCCTGTTCAACATTAAATTATTTCACAACTCAAGGTTTATTAGGTCAACATACATTATTTGTAAATTGACGGTCTGTAAGACCACAGCCAATAATAAAATTAAAATGATGTTACTTTCGGCGTTCGCCCTTTAATCAGCGTATATATTTAAAATAATCGACAATATATGTGGATTGTAGTTCCGGCTTAACAAAGGTACCCGGGAACGACTTTGAATCCGGAGAGGGCAAAATATCATAGAAGAACGCGTCTGTTAGACAAGCTAAGATAAAACAAATCTGTGAACAAGGTACCATAAAACTCACTGGTGCACAAGCAAAAGTAGAAGCACGTAATAAAGTGTCATGAAAAAACCATCTGCGTTCATTTTCTGGGGAAGAGGCAGAACGAAGCGAATCAGACAGGGGTGAACTATAGCTTGATTGCTGTGAAGCATGCCCCCACTATGTTTCCGGGTCTCTGGCATAGCCTTCACACTTCAGTAAAATATTTATGGCACAGTCTACCAATAATTTTGCAAATTACATAAATCTTTACCGCTGGGTAAACCCTATGTAATAGCAACCGCTAATTGTTCTTCTGCTGCTGTTTAACCGTTGAGTAAACTATACATCTGCTACACCAATCTATGATTTTTTCAGTTGTTGTACAAACTAGGAAGCAGCATGGGCTAGGATGTAATGGTTGATCCAAACCGTAGAAGAAAAAAGTTTATAAAAAGGTTTTTATGACGGTGTTGCTGGCTTTTTCCTCTAAATTCGGGTAACTAGCTTTCCGTGTTTTATTTCTTTCACGTTGGTGAGTTTTATTGCTGTTAATTACTTTGTACCCGCTCTAAATTGTTATGACTATAATATGTGAGCATTTCAAACCTCTTTGGGAAACTCGCACCACAGCTCAAACGACCCGCAATATATAAATACAGGAATTTTGTTAGAACGTGGCAAGTGGTCTAGAGCGTCGTACTGTCCTGCCAGGTTCAGCCGCCGGCACCTGCATTTGGAGTCTTTTTTGTTCCAAACAAATAGATGATGCTTCTAACATATAAAATCATTGTGGAATTTACAAAGCACTAAGAAGAGGTGATTGAAGTGTATGATAGTTATGTTGAAGTGTATATAGTTTATTCCATTGATGTGAAAAAAATGAATATATATACCAAAGTGAAGGCTACATATGTTTACAAATATTAACGAGTAGAACTAAAGAAGCATAGCTCACAATAGGTTGGACCTTAACAGGCTTCCGGTTGAACATATGGCCCTAAGTTATAGAAATCCAACAGTCCGTGCGAAGCATCTAGTATTTCAAACACAACATCAAAACGCCACAAGGTATGGTAACAAAGACTAGTAAATTAAGTATCTGTGACGGCGGAATTTGGTGGTGCTTAAAATTTATCCTATTGCAGCAGGTTAGTTAGCTTTTTAGCAGTCTATGAAAAATAAGCGGATTGGTATTTGGATGACAACTTCATAACGGCGGCTTTACTCTGTAACATTACAAAAGGAGTTGAATGAAGTAGCCTGCAAGGAATTCCTAACTGTCACTAGCGATTTTTAGTTCATTTTATATTGATGTGTTTTTCGATTATGCCATATCTGCTCAGCCATATAGATTTTCCAGCATGCAATAAGTCAGTCTATAATTAAACGGTCTATACTTGTAACTTCGTGACAAATTTCCTGTAATTTATTTATGTTTCAAAATTCCGACATAAAGAACAATACGAACATTCGGTTAACCGTATAACGCTTTTCGAAGCTAATAATCGCTATAATTTTATAGATCACCATGTGGTACTGACCGTGTACAGTGTATTTACCATGTCTAAGATAGAAATAGGTCAAGTGTATTGGTCATTGTATTTGAATGTACGTCAATAAACCCATGATATTGAAACGTCGTGCCATAGAAAAGCTGGAACGTTTGAAAGTAACACCGCAAGTATCGCGCATAGATAACTAGGCTATACCGAAGCGTGAATACAGTTTTAGGCATGTTGTGTAAAACGAATGAATGTCGAAGTTTATGGCGTTTTCGTAAATAAAGGAGTCGGTTCCTTTACGTAATGATGTTCGGAATTAATTAGTTTACGTTGTTTGGATTATTAAAAACAAAAGTCGAAATCTTAGGCGAGCGACAAATTTTGTTGTCTTCGTCTTGCAAATTCCCTAACGAAGCAAAACAATAAACAGGTAAGGAATATTTATCTATGGGAAAAGCTTTACCTACAAGAAAGAACTTTATCTTCATGGAAGAGTTTATTTTTAATCTGTCTTCGTAATGTATTTTGGTAAATTTTTAGGGCTTGACTATCTTGTATATGCTTCTAATCGATGATAACGGTCTGTAGAACACAGTAGTGTCCAACGCGTTGCTACATCACACGATGTTAAACTAAATACTTCAAATTAGCCTAACAGTAGGATAGAGTTAACGCATGATTTAACTATTAATGGATTTGTACACTAACGCTTTAAATTTTGTAATAAAGAGTTTTAATTCAAACCAAACACCCACGAATTTCGAAACGCAATGTCACGGCAAGTTGGCTGTGTCAACTGGTCAGGAAAATTTCGTCTTAATCAGCCATTTCAAATACGCTTATAGTTACGCACTCGGCATGGCATTCCAGCGCATATTGTAACACCCAAGACAGGTATAGTACATAATCTTAATCAATGTGCATATCGTAAATCCAATCCACAATCGTATAAGGCTGCCGAATCGACTCACCACTGTGACTATAGTATATTGAAGCTGAAATGCCAAATAATTAGTGTTTCGGGTTGTTATAAGGAATGCTTTAGCACAAATAGTTTATACGAGCATCGCTTATTTTCAACAAGATGTTTTGCTAAAGGTTGGAACGTATCGTTTGTTTTGATGCCGGTACAAACGACAATAATACGATTCCAGATATTTCGGGACAAGTAATCATGATTAAACCGAACCATGAGAAAGCCTAGCATTCGCTTATCATATTTAGCTTAGCGTAGGTTGGGTGACCGTACATTTATTTGCCGTGGTACATGAATTTTGTTTAGTAAGATGTAATTGTATAATGCAAAGCGTCAGCAAATAACGAAACTACAACTACTGTCGCGTGAGTAAAGCGTACGGCACAGTGTGTAATTAACCACGAAATTATATGGCTAACACCATAATATTCCCGGTATTCTCATAAATACAACTATATTCTTGGTTCTAATGCCGTGGTAAATAATTTCGGACTCTATATACATTCTTGTGCGCTTTATGCACATTTTCATTGATTGCAGAAATTATGATCGAAGTTATCTTTAGCAGCCACAAAGGTTATTTCCGTGGTAAAGTATTGTAATACTTGAAAATACAACACCGAATTCTCTATATACCGTCATGTGATTGAGTGATAAGCTTGGGTTTAACACGATAATGGAAAAATTACACGGATGTCGTCGGTCATGTGCACGGAAAAATTAACAACAACTTTCAACCTATAGATTAGTTTAGTTTAATTATGCGTATTTTAGAGCATGAGTAATTTATGAAAATATAATCTTAGCTGCCGGGGCTTAACTGATTACTGATTTTCGTTAACGAATAACAGATGACAGGGCTGCGCTCGACACCACGTCAGTTCTTTTAACGACATTGAGACAGGATCAGTATGTCAAAAGATATTAAAAAGGCTTACTTTTCGGAGCCTTGACTAAAGCTCGGATTTAAGCAGTGTTCGACAGTACAATTGTTATAGATTTGAGTGCGTAGCTTCACTGATGTTATTAATTTATTATTGAATTTTAGTGAAAGACGTTAGAGGTATCAGATAACGTTATAGTTACATGAACATAAATTTGATATCAGCTCTGCGGTAAACGAGACATGTGTTACTGGAAAGGATCTGAAATTCCCCATAAGTTTGACCTTAATTTGCCGCAAAACTGGAATACCTGGTCCACAGAAAAAAGACTAAAAATGACACTAGACAAAATTCTCGGTATCTTATGATATTTACAAATTAGAGATTTCACTTTGCCTGCAATTTTGTACAAATGATACCGATATAAAATTGTTAACAGATTTTAATTTTTGATGATGGTTCAACAGTTCTCGTTCGTGAACTGAAGCTAGTGGGAGTTAAAAGTATGATTACGTACACGCCGAACCTAAGTAGCTATGTACTAAACTACATTTCAGTAAAATTGGCTAATCCATTCCACATACATTCTTGTGTTGCAAATAATTTATAAAGTTTAATTAACGTAAAACGGCCAAAAAGATAATTGAACAGTAGAAATAAGACGAGGTGTAGATTTATAAATACTAATTCGTTAGAACACATCGCTAGAACACATCTACAGAAGCATTTTGGCCATAGGTGAACCCATCTTACCATCCGATGCTGAGCTATGACAATTAAGAGCTACATCGGGAAATATTTGCACTATGTGATCTTATGCATCATTTACCTTAAGATATGTGAGGTAGGGCAGGATTTTGTCACAGTCCGCCTCGGTTCTAAAGCCACGCTTACCTAGCCGCGATTAGCCGGTGTGACAGTTTTTGGGCCGAGCCAAACCCTACAAATATATTAGCTAACAGTAAAGCGAGCCAGAAATATATGACGACAACGGAAAATCACTAAAAGTGAGAATTGGTGATTGATAGGGTCATATATTATTAAGACATCCTTCTAGTTACAAAAGTATAATTTTCGTGCATGAAAGAGCATGTTTTACATAGCTACTAGGTTGGATTCTAAAAAGCGCTCTTTTGAAAATAGCGATACTTACGTATATATTTTAGCTGAATTTAAGCGTCTTGCTTTAAGTTCTGTCAATCTTGAGTTTTTTGAGCCTAGAGCTAAATATTTTCTCTTCCACACAATTGGCTAAACTGAACGTAACAAATATTTTTTCAGTAGTCCGTCCCTGCTATCAAACTCTGAGACACAGCCGCTTTCGGCTCGTACAAACATACTAGCACAACTTAGTTATTTATTATATTTATGAAGGACCGGATTTGGCTACGCCTTTTTGTCACTAGCCGGAATTGGCTATGTGACAGAATTCGGCCCTAGGTGCACGCATCGTAATGTAAATGATGCAATAATTAAATGATGCAAGGTTCTAATACATCTGGTAGTTGAGAATAAATTCCAATACTATACTGTTACTGTAAACTATCAAGTGGATAATGGCACGCTAGATTGTACTCAGGGATTGCAACCAGGGCTTTTTTAAAAATTGAACTGTTCAAAGTTTTGATCATTTATAAGAAATGCTGGTCTAATTTGAGAATTCTTTCATTTTGACAAAGGCTTGTAACTCGCTCTAAAGTGTACATGCTCATACAGGGGACATCGGGGATTATGTGCGGAGTGTCGAGCCTCCGGGAACCCGCCGCGATCGCATGGCAGGTAACCTAATGCCCCTGACTCTTCGTATGACCCTCCCCCGACCCCGGCGCGCAAGGCCGTGTGCGTAATATTTTGGCAAAAATAAGTCAAGATTGGGGCAAAATGATCAAAAATGAGCGCAATTGACAAAAATTGGGGGAAAAGAGAACATTAGCAAAAATCCAGGAAAAACTTTGAACCAATTTTCGGTCCCAAAGAATTTCTAAAATTTATTTCCCCTTTAAAAACTAAAAATTTAGCGGATCCCTGTGTTGATTTACAGGCGCCCACAAAGCTCTTACTAAAATTGACATTGTATCACTAGCGTATTTGTAACTGGCAAAAATGTCGTAGAATTTGCGGACCACGTAATGCTGCATATAATATAATCTTTTAAACATGCTTGCGACATTCAAACTAATAAACATTCTATTGTCAGATAGTGGTTTAATCATGGTATGCTGTCGTTTCCTGTCACAATATTGCGATTCAAAGCTATTTTAAATGCTTTGTCATTTTCAATGATAATCAGCATCAATATTGTTATTCTGCGAATAATCGTACAATTTGGTGAAGGGCTACTTCAAGAAGGAAGAACGAAACGACAAATGTGAATGAACGAACGACCGCAAACTACGGAATCTTAAATCCATATGTTAATAAGACATTTTATTACTGTGAAGAGTTTGGGATGGTGACAATCCTTCTATATTTGGGCTTAGTGTAGCTATGGGCTATTAAATATTTTAGCGCAAAACTAGCAGAGCATCCCTAAAAGTCTAGATCAATTCTCCGGAAATTACTTCAAGGACAGCTCTAAATGCCTCGGCAACGTATTTTTCGTGATTGCATTTCACGGCAAGTTTCAAATACGCAGATATACGCAAATCAAAAACAGAAATACACAAATTTCTTAATTTTATTTTCTTAGTTCTTCTCATGCAAAAGCACATGACTGGAGCAAAAATAGAAGAGAGATATGGGAAGAGAAGGATCAGAAGATATAGTTAAGTTCTGCTTTTGACATACAGATTGTAAACATTTACGGATTTAAGTAAATAGTTGATTTGTTTTATGCATCATTTACCTTAAGATGCGTGCACCTACGACCGGATTCTGTCACACAGACAAATCGGGCTCATGGAGTTCTGGCATAATCTATCCTGGCTCTTGCAAAGTGAAGTGCACAACCTAGCAAGGCTAGTACGGTTGTCAAGCGCGCTATACATCTATTTTAATAGACGACGTTGGCCATTTAGAGCATGCTTATTTAGTACAAAGTATTAATTGTAGTATTTAGAGTTTTGACCATGCATTTCCGAACAAAATTTTGGATATTTACTGCTTACCTTAAAATTGTATTAAACATACGGGTAAATTAGCTTTCGAACCAGATTTAGCTCTTACAAATTATTAAGTAAAGCTAGCTAGTAGCTTTGTCTGGAAATATGTTTATGCAATACATAGCACAATAAGGCCTACAAATAATTCTCAAATTTTTTGAACATAAGGACACGTGGCGTTAAAGCTTAAGCTTATATTATGGTCTATTTTCAAAAACTCAATTCTTCTTACGCGGCTGCTTGTTATACAACGTTTTTAAGTGTTATGTTAGCTATTATATATAGCCTAGGGCAGTCCTTGCGACATTTTTAGAATCGAGCTCAGCTATTAGTTGTCACATTTACAGATCATGGCGTGGCTCGCAAAGTGTCACAACAGCTGGTTCATACTAGCCGAGTTGTGTATTATCAGGGTATTTGTATGTATTATACAAAATCCTCGTGCCCACGTCTTAAGGTATTAATTAGATTATTTGAACCGTGACCGCAGTGATCCGTACAAAGTCCACTCCAGTTGTTCCCCCACCTTTGACCTATTGAACACTTCCAGTTTTGCTCCCGGTTGTATATTCGCAATTTGTGTAAGTTTATGGTTTTATATACCATTCGAACCGCGTGAATTTAATTTTGTTAAAAATTATTTAAAATCTTTGTAAAACTTTACAAAACGTTGCTGGCAAATTTTCAAAGGCGAATCGAAAACACGTCGACTAATTTTGGATATATCGATGAAATTCACCCACTTATATTAATATTTTTGTTTCCCAGACGTGTATTAACCTACATTTTCGACGCTTTGATATACCATTAGAGAATCGTAGAAAATTTCTACGTGTACTTCGTTAACTTGAGCATCTTCTTTATGAAGCAGAGGTCTGAAATAAACAACCATATATGTAGCACCAAACCAAGATACCAATGACACACATAGTTACGAATACTAGATGCTCAGCCGGGTTGTTTTGGTTCTTAAGCACATTTTTTATGTTGCATAAATTCAGTCGTACACAAAATACTTTATGTCACTTTCAGTTGGAGCGATACACTGACCAAGCAGTGTAAGTATTTAGTTTTTTGAAAAATATTACCGGTCGAGAAACTGACCTGCGGCAGAGTTCTCCAAGCTTGAGTTGGTAGCGACCATTGTTTTATGTGTACATTTTCATTGTAAACTCAACAGATAACAGAGCACCGGACCTTACACGGCTCAAGCTACGATAATCGCTTCGAAAAAACTGTTTTTGTATGTTGATTACGCATGCATATAGGGGGAGATGGGAATTTTCTCCCTGAGGCTCGAACCCCCTTGTTCCCACGCTTCTTAGCTGGTCTCTCTTTGAGAAGTAATCTGATCCTCCGTAATCCTCCGGCCACCCGTCACTTCGACCGCTCCGAAGGTGCGCCGAAAATTCCGGCACAAATAGGCTAAATTTTAGTAAAAATCCGCAAAAATTAGAAAAAATTGACAAAAATTTAAAAAATTACTAAGCACTGTCCCGAGCTATCAGATATCAGTGTAATTTCATTAATATTTTCTCAAGTAAAAGGTTTTTATGGTATTATAACTATGTAAGTAGTAATCCAAGTATGATTTTAAGTACTGCGAAAATGTGGGTCTAATCGGTGCTCTCAACTACAAGGTGATATTTAGTAGGAAATAGAATATCTGTGGCCGATTTTGCTTCAGAATTGATGCTTGAACCCAGGGATCTCTTCATATGAGGAAGCGTTTCAGTTCAGAAATTGACTTTTATATCCTGACACAATATTACACATGTATTGCGAAGTGTGACCGTCCCACTCAGTGCTAAGATATAGACTGAAAAGTGTTTAAACAGGAGTTATTTTCACCCACAATACTGATCAGACCACCACGTTTCTTCATAGAGGACCTACAAAAGATACGTCATTACAGCCAAATATAAGTTCTAATGCATACATGCCGATGTTGGGGTTCATGTGGGCTACCCATGAGGACTCGGACTCTGCCCTCACCTTCTCCGATGCCCTGGTGTATCGTTCAACCCCTGAAGTTATACAATGGTGTTCCACATGCATCCCCGAGTGCCCAAAACGTGCAGACAATTTTAGCAAAAATTGTAAAAATTGGGGCAACATTGCTAAAATGGGGGTAAAATAGGCAGAATGGGTTGTCGGTGAGGGACTGAAGGAGAAGTCGTGAACTGTTTTAGCACCTCATGGAAGACCTCCCTTCGAAGGCCTCCACCCTGCCCCGCGGACAAAGAATAACCCATGACACCTCTGAGCGGCAGAATTTATGATCTTAGCTCATATCTACCGTGAAAATTAGTTAACCCGTTACAGACGATACAGCAATATTTGTGCTGATTTTGTTCTTCAACTAGGGATCGTTTAATAACTACAAGCACTAGACAGCGGTACACACACAAATGTTTTCATCCTTTAGATGAGGACCATTTTCATAACGGCTAACAAAAATTTACCAAGATTCGCCAGTGGTTCCTAATTTATAGCTTTTACGCAAACTTTAGCTAATTTAGCTATTAAAATTAACCGAAAAAAGTATGCAATTAGTTCGGATAAATATCAAAAAACAACTGAAAGCCGAAAACACATTTTGATAAATTGTATTATTATGACGTGGCCCAAATCGTGCATAATGGATATGAACATAGCAATAATTCAAGAAGATAACATTTTATTTTAGAGTTTTCCGGGAAAAGCGAGATTTACGATTATGGAATTATTTTCGTAGGGACCTATGATATTGGTAAATAGTCGTTGACATTATGAAAATTGAACATGGAACGATATTTTTTTGCGAAAAGTAGTAATTAAGATTTGACATGGTTTGCCTGAAAATCGCCTGGACTTGGTGAAGCTTGTAAGTTAAAAAATATATACAAATGTCTGCTGTGTCAGGAATAGGGTATTTCGTTTGCACAAATTTGTTTAACTATATAATTGTTATATAATATATACGGTGGTTGAAAACACAGTTGTGTTGAACAATAATTTAGTTCTGCGTTCATCAAAAAACGTCAGTAACTTCAATTTCATGACATGAAATGGTTATCAGCTTCAGTTGGTCAATAATCCGACTCAAACAAAAACTCTTACAATTTCCACCAGACAGCAACCGCTGACTTAACTTATTGTGCCTATTGATTTGCTAAATCACATCCTATAAACAAAGGGTAAAATTTTCAAGCGAGAACCCTAATTGTAAAATCGTCAACAGATTTAGTGCCTTATGACAAAAAATATATTCCCACTTTGCCTGGAGTCATAAGAAGCCATAAATTTCTTTCATCAAGATGTGTGCCAATAAATTATGCGGCGTTTACGTTATAAGTTGCCCGCCATGTGGAAGTTTTGTCCACGTACAGCCTGCCTAACACCGTTAACGATATAGTGTACAGAACACCATCACTGTATTCTAAGCAATTCTATATAGTGTTTCGGACACCATCAGCATTTATACATGGTGTCATGGACACTATTAACTTCTAGCTAACGGTCATGCAAGTTCTTTGGGAAGATGTCTTGACGTTTTTTCCGTTGTATGATGTTTACACGGTTTAACTTCTGTCCGCGCACTTCCTATGCAAATATTTCAACGCAATGGTTTATGGGTTACTCTCAATTAGCGTAAATCATTTGAAATTTGAGTTATCTAGTTTTCCCGCCTTTTTTAAAATAAGTATTCAAACATAGGGTGTCGAAGACACCATAGTGTAATATACATGGTGTCAGCTACACCATGACTTGTGCTGCACTGTATTTCCGTCCGAATACCATGCACCATGGTGTGGTCATGACCACACGTGGACAAATCTTCCACATGGCGGGCGTTTTATAACGTAAATGCCGCATTATACCGATATTGTTCGATAATTTGGGACTGAAATTCAGCACAGTTTTAATAAATTATAATTAAAAAATTCTATTTAGTAACCAAGCTTTCTAATTTAAAGCAATAATATGTTCGAGCGTGCTAAATTAAAGCATAGCAATATTATGTGGGATTCACGTTATAATATCCCCAACAGTTGGAACTTTTGTCCCCCTGTAGTGTGGACTATACCGTAAAGACGGTGACAGTGACACCCACACCATATAACAAAATATGAGGGTGTCGGGCACACCCCTAGATACCTCATTTTGGCAATGTAGTATTTCGGTGTTTTATGCTTGCCAATGCGGTGTTTCTAGGCTATCCTGTAGGCTCTATATAAAATGACCCCACGGGGTGGCGGAAACCCTCAGCAAAACGAAAAAGCAACGACGGTTCATTGACACCGTCTGAAATAAGTCAAACTATTAGCTAGCTTTGTTTGAAATTTATTTGAAACTTTATTTAAAAACACAGGGGTGTCTAAGACACCCTGTAGTCTAGGGTGTGCCTGCCACTGTGTGGGGTACATAAGTTTCAATTGGTGGGGACATTATAACGTGAATCCCGTAATGTTCTAGAAATACATCTCTTTCTGTATGTACTGCAACCATGAATGCAAGACTGTGCATTTTTTCAACTCACAACCTACCACTTACAAAATCTGAGTTTCATGAAACCATCCATAATAGTTGCACGGCGGATAACATGATTGGACACAAGTTTCAAGAATTTCAAAACCATTTGATGATTGTGTGGGAACCATTTGATTTACGCTGTTAGTATAATCGCTTGTATTCATGATGTCGCACATTGATTGCTCGTCGTAGCAAACAGTTTGGTTATGCCAAAAATGCAGGTTGTGTCCCATATCCACACAGCACTTCGTTGTTAACGTGTAGCGCATTCGGCACTCTTCGAGACATCGCTTCAAAAATAAACTAAATTATATATCACGCGTTAAGTTTACACAAGCTAATAACAGCCATAAACTCAATTATGTTTTATAAAATATTTTACCTCTTCTGTTGTGTAAGTATGTAGAGTTGAGGCAATGTTTCAATACAAGAAATCGTGCTATAAAAGCAGTGATGCACCCATGAATAAAATCACCGATTACCGATTCATTGGCTGCAACAGTTTCCGGTATCGGTTGATTATTGCATAATACCGCTAATAAGTAATCATATAATTTTCTCGTTTCTATATTGAGGCAGAAGTGGATGTAGTTTAGCCAATGTGCATTTCTTACACGCTCGAGCAAACTTTTGTCCCTGCGAGTGACTGAACCAGGATCGTTTTGACGCGAGCACTGCACGGTAGCCACTGCGTTATCTGAGAGCAGTTCCTCGGTTTCTTAAAGGACGTCACAAAGCCAGAGACCAACAACGCACGTGCAAACCCACTCCGCGGAAAAAAACTCTGTTACAGTTTTGCGTTGTAATATACTCGCTGACAAATGCGTCAATATAAGAACTAACCAGTCAAAATAGCAAACATCACACTACAGAAAACTCACATTAATTAAATAGTTTTCATTTGTAAGTGTTGGGCAGAGATAAAATTTTTCATTTTATTTGTATTTTTAAACACCTGTAGCATACACAATTTGGGCCATGTTTTTTATGTAGCAATTTAAAATTAAGTTAGCGTCAGCTAATTAAATGTCCGCTGGCGACTTGGCCTAGGAAATATTTCCGCCTCATTTATAGTTGAACAGTTATAAAAGTAGTATCAAATTATTGCGGAAGATATCTTGTGTTCATTGCAGCAGCGATTTCCGCAAAGCTTTTAACACAGGAATATAAAAGGTTCAATCGAAGTTCAGTGAATATCCCTCCCAACATACCAATTATAATAAGCAAAAATTTCCCGAACTACGGGCCCAAGGACAACCCAGAAAATCGCATTGTACCAAACAAAAGCGTCAAAAAAAAGAAAACCCATATCCTTTCCTGAAAAAAAACCCCCTCCACCATGCACCCCTTCCCTCCCACGATGCGCCCCCCCCCCACCAACCCTCTCTTGCAACCTCCATCTTCTCTTCCCTTTTCCCTTTCCCCCCCCCCCCTCCCGCGCTTAGTATGTTATTATCATTAAGATCGGAGTAGAGCCATATCTGCCAAAAAACTATAAGTACGGTTTAGTAACCACGTTGTTCAAACTGCGATTTAATATTATTCCAGAACATTGATTGATTGATATAATTTCCGTTTATAATTTAAACATATCCATCAATTACAGTAGGTATTTGCTAAGTGTGTATTTCAAGATAATGCAGCAGCTGAATGCGATAGGTGCCTTACTCCTAGTAAGATAATATGTTTCGAATATAGTATATTGCAAATTTTACTGAAATGAATTACGAATACCGATGTGGTTGAACAGCCGCAGTAGTAATATGTGTAGCCTACGTGGTCCTAGGGGTGTTTAGAACCACCGTAGATTACTCACTAATTAACGACAATGCAGGCACCAAGAGCTATTTTTTTATGACTTTAATCCTAAGGCTTTAACGTATCACCACTTATAACGCAGATTTATATTTTATTTCGCACAATACCACAAGTTATAAATTTTACATAAATTATACACATAAACGGCTGAGCCGTACTCACCTTGATTGCGCAGCTTCTGAGGACGACTGAGGCCCTGATCTAACTGCGCAACCGCTTAAATAACCGAGCTAGAGGTTCACACACAATTTTCTCCCTAATGATTTCTCTAAGCGATCGAAATTACATAATAAGTTTCCAAGTTTTACTCTGGTTTCACTCCCCTAAAATTCCCTCTTAAATCTAAGTGAATTTTCGTCGTTAGAGAATAAGTTTTTGTGAATTTCCCCGAATTCTTCAGTATAAACAAAATTTAAGAGTTTATTCGAAAATCTAGCAGATACACATACACATATCCGCTAATGTAGGCCTAATGCTTAAGGCACCCAACCCTTACACTCAAATTCGATATATTTCCATCCTATGGCCTAGACTCACATAAAACTCTTTTTATTCTGTTTCTCCCTTGAGAACTCGTACAAACTTAGCTAAGTCTCAAAATCGCTCCTGCAAACTATACAAAAGTTTCAGCATGAAATATTACAAATATACCAACACACCGTAAGCTTATCTAAACACACATACACATTATGCTGCACTTATATACATTGTTTCGATACACAATAAATTCATAAACATATTAATATGTCCTCACACTTCTAATATATTGTTTATAGATAATAGTTTACAGATAGATACACATTCATAAACCTCTGTATACAACATCTGCAACGACATTACACATAATAAACAACCACTGCATCGCAGAAATGGTAAACAATAACACATCGTTGCATGTAAACAAGACAACACATCGTTACATATGTAACTGATCGTAGTAAAATTTTGGATTATATCTGCATTACCACTTTGAAAATAGACTTGGCATGTATTGGATAGAAAACATCAGTAACTGATAACACAAACAGTGCTGCAGTCCTGAAT
Organism: Trileptium ribeirensis; assembly: GCA_030248225.1. Classification (NCBI taxonomy): domain Eukaryota; kingdom Metazoa; phylum Nematoda; class Enoplea; order Enoplida; family Thoracostomopsidae; genus Trileptium; species Trileptium ribeirensis. Next base: position 17,204 of record JASANE010015776.1, read on the forward strand.
GCAGCGAAATATTCGACCGATTATTTGGATGATATCGGCCGATTACTGATTATGAACAATATCGGCTGATGACGATTATCCACCGATTAATTGAAGAATCTCTGATAAATATACCAAAGTGTTTATATTTAGTTCATGACATTTCTTGAAAATAACAAGGAGTTAGAAAATTTCACATTTAAGCAAAATCTATCTCAATATTCATTATCGCTATAAATGAAGGCGACTGGGCTATATTTGCAATGATCACTCGTTTAGACACGGATATTGTGTTATCTATTAAACATGTTATTTTTACAATGTGATATTAAGAATAAAATTTGAAAAGTCGATTTTAAGAGAGAGTTAGAAAATAGTTACTGCGTTAACATATATAAGAGCTTGTTTCTATGATTAGGTTCATATTTTTACCGTAAGTTTGAATTAACATTGGTATAAATAATCATTTGCACTTATAAAAAAAATGGAAACCTACAAGCATTCTGTTCGTACATTAGTGATATATAAGTAACAAGTTGCTGGTCATAATCAAAATACGATATGGTTGCAAATTAAAGATATAATTGCCGTTCGGATTTGTCCAAATTTCAACCATTAAATCAACAACCTGAGGGTCCTTGGAAAATTTGTACGCTACAATTAATAACACGTTCCGACAGTTTGGAATTTGATAGCAGAAGCGCTGTACAATATCGAAATTTGGAAGGGGCACTGCAAAATTAGTTGGATTTCTGTTGCTCGAAAACTGGAGTGAGCCGACCTTTTTCCCTCCCACCCTTCCAGCGTCCCCAATGACTAATGTGAAGTATAGCCACTAATTGAGGTAAAACAAAATATCCCTAATGGCTAAAATTTCATAGTTATTTAAATATATGGCAAAACTAACACCATTTAGCAACAAATCTTTTGATAAACGCGAGCTGGATTACACTGAATTTCCCGTCCCTTTTTAGAATTTGAAAAGTATATTCATATAGCAGCAGCTCTTTTCCCCTAGGAGCAGCTTCCTTACAATCATCAAGATATGAATTTTCAGCTTCTTAAATAATATATGTATTTTTGCCATGAAATACAATTGGTTATGACAGAATTTCGCAGCTAGATTACTGTACGCTGTAGTTCGATTCCCATAACATTAAACTTCATCACAACATTGCAGATAATGTGTGAACGGCAGTTGGGATTTATTTGTACAAATCCATTATACCATGATATTTAAAGACATTGAGTTCAGCTAATTCTATATTTAGGGTGTCCCAGAAGTAAAGCCGACTTCAAACTTGATCCGACTGACATAATATACTTACAACCGACATGCTTTCAGGAATTTCTAACTAAACATATAAATATCTAGGTAAAACAAAATGTCTGAAACTCGACTTAATTTGGTTGGTCGAATAACTGAAGTAATACTGTATTCCAAAATAGCCGTGAAGTTGTGCTCATATGGTGCCGGCATTCGTCTTCACAGCACTCATATCAGAAATCTATTGCTTCAACTAATAAATGGTTTGATATAACAGGTTTGATCTAACAGGCTAATAAAAGGTTTGATTTAACCGAAGGCCTCTGTTGATGCTGCCTTAGCTGATATTTCCTGTCATTTTGACAATAGCCCGAAAAAGTCAATTTGCCATTGTAGAGATGAAACCGGCATTAGAAAATCAACTGTTTTCAAAATTGTTGAAAAAAAGTTGTATCTAAACTGTTTTAGACCGACGTTAATTCGTGCTCTGAATTAGGATGTTTATGATCGCAGGGTTGAATTTTGTGAAAAATGGCCACAGCGTATAGACGGATGACATGGACATATATGACGCAGTCATTTGGTCCAACGAAATCAATTTAAAACTGACCGGTCACTTTATTCACCATAATTGTGTTTATTGGCATGCAGAAATCCCTCATAATGCTATAGAACACCATGTGACAGCCCCTAGTTAGATAAAATGTCGGCATGTGGTCAACAAAATTTTTTGGAGCCGCTCTGTTGCAAAGGTACTGTGAATCAGACAAATATCCAATGATGCTGCGAAATGAATTTTATATAAATATTCAAGAGCTACAAAATATGGACAGGCTTAACCTTTTTGCAGGATAGTGCACCTCATTATTTCGTGCGCCGTTGGTTGGACGAAACCTTCCCCAACCGTTGGCTGGGGCGCCGAGGTCCGGTCGGATGGCCTGCTGGTTCTCCCGATAAACCTTCCTCGGCTTTTTCTGTGGGGAGTATTGAAGGAGAAGGTATACAAACGCAAACCAAAACCTTGTTGTGCCTGAAAGAGGCTATATCGTCGGAGCTCTCCCTTGTGGAGACTGAAATGGTTCAAAAAGACTGCCGAAGCCTGCGTTTCCGACTGGAAGAATGCATTGATCTTGGAGGCGGCCAGGTTCGCAGTTAAGTTAATGCGGCGTTTACGTTATAAAACGCCCGCCATGTGGAGCATTTGTCCCTGTGTGATCACGACCATACTATGGTGCATGGTTGTCATAAGGACCATACTATGCAGCATAGGTAATGGTGTCGCGGATACCGTGTAAATTACACTATAGTATCTTCGACACCCTATATTTGAACAGTTGTTTAAAAAAGGCGGGAAAATTAGCTAAGTGAAAATTCAAATTATTTAGGCGAATTGATTATATCCCATAAACCATGCCGTTTAAAGATTTGCGTAGGAAGTGCATGGTCAGAGCGTGTACAGTATATACTCCCTGCCACGAAGAAACAACAAGGCATCTTCGCAAAAGAATTTATAACCGCAAACTAAAAATTTAAGCTGTCCATGACATCATTCATATGTGCTGATGGTGTCCGAAACACCATACATAATTGCTTACAATATATTGTTGGTGTTCTGTACACTATATCGTTAACGGTGTTACGTAGGCTGTGCGTGGACAAAACTTCCACGTGGCGAGCAACTTATAGGGGTGTTAGGTTTAAATGTTGACAGATATTGTCAATGTCTTAAACACTGTCAATGTCTTAAACAGTGTAGTTTATTACCAATATTTTCCCAGTATCGTTGAAAACGCAGAACAGATAGACAGAGGCATTAATTTGGACCAAAAGTTGTATACATTTTACATTTGTAATTTATGGCTTTGGAAAGTTTGGCTCTATTCGGCTCAAGATTTCACTGTGCGCCTGTCGTTTCTGTGACGAGCGGTTGTTTTTGGCTTTTTGTCTATTTCCGAATTGGTTTCGAAATAAGAAATAAACATTTTCAGGTCCAGAATTTTAAATATGGAATGTAAGAAAGCATGACCTAAAATTCAATGAACACGTGAGCGTCAGAATCATGAATTAATTCAGCATTTGCAAAACACTTTTCATGTAAACATGGAACAAACACTCCATGTTGATATATACTTTACAATAAAATATTAAATGTGTATATATACAAAATACACTAATACATATTCATATTCATACCCAAATAAATACAACATTTATTCTGTTACATTAGCATATGTGTATCGTAGAATAAATGGCTTTTACGGGGCAGTATTTTATAGTGTAATAAGCCTAAAACCATAGTAATTACTGTTGCGTGTCTGCTCATAAAACTTTAACTGTATATTTCAGCTGCACAATTATAGAGAAAATTGATAAATTAGAACCACTTATAAAATCTAATTAAAGTTAAATTTTAGCGCAAAACAGTTCAACCAAATGTAGCATATAGTTACCTGATGTGACGGATAATTGCTTTTTAGCAAATGGCTGCCGTTTCGGGCCTGAAATTCTGTCATTGTTTCGCATCGTTTCACCGGTGTATTAACCTTTGATACCTTGAATGCTGTTATTCTACTATGAATAAGCCTATTTATGTTCGAATACGTTGGGTTAAACGCCGAAAAGCCGGCCCCGTTCGATGCAGCAATGTTCGCGGTGGTATCAGATGGTACAAGATACAACTCCACTCCGCGTTCATCGTCCATTTCCTCTAAAAATACGTCAAGAAATAATTCATCTGATAGTGCCCAACGCTTACCTGCATATATGGGTTAAAATTTCAACTATTTTCGAGACGACTGAACAGCCGAACATTAACTTTTTACTGAGGCCAACAAATTTGTTCAAATGCACTAACTGCAGGATGATAATCTAATTTTCTAATACTAAAAAATTCTCTGTGCTTTTGGTTAAAATTTTTGTATAAATTGTAGTATCGCTGAGAGTGCGTACATGTGGAGCATAGGTTTCGATATGGCGCTAGGGGTCACACCTAAATGTTGGACCTCGGACCCCCTGAAGGCTCCGCAAAACTCCCCTATCCTATGAAGTTTTAGCGAAAATTTACAACCATAGGGTGAAAAGTTGGTAAAAATAGGGGGAAATTGGTAAAACTTACGGAAATCAGGAATATTTTGTCTCCAAATGGCAAAAATAGGGAGAATTTGAATTTTCTAGAGATCTCAGAAATTTTCCTCTCCCCCTCCTGACGACCTCCCCTCCCCAATTCCGAGAACCTTACTTTAGACTAGCTATCCCTATGTCGACGGGCCTTCGACACGTATCCCACACTATCTACCCTATATTGACGAGCCTTCGACATGTATGATGTAAAGCCAAAGAAATGCATCTCTAATGAGGGAATGCATACAGTTCTTAAAGATTTTATTCGTAACGGAATTTCATGGTGTTTTATGGTTTATCGTCGCCGACAAATCATTGATCGTAACTGAAACTTTTCGCAAACAATGTTTTAATAATATTCTGCTGGCCAGTAGTTTACACTGCTTGGACAAAATAGTCGAATCCAAATTTTAAGCCAAGCTTTGATTTTCAATAATTGATTCTCAATTCCCATATTAGTTGAGGAAACATGCGGTAAACTGTAGCTATATACAAAATATTTCACGATATTGCTCGGAAACTGGCAAAGTGGTTAGTTTCGTTAATTGTCGATATAAATAGTTTTTATCAAGTCACTAGAAAGAAGTGCATAAAGTTATTAATGTTCGTTCTGGATTTGAGTTTTTATAGCGATCATACCTTTGGCTTTGTAAATGGTGATTTCAAAGACATAAGCTTTGTAAAAGTCAATCACTGATCAGCATTTTCTATTTCAAAACAAATTAAAAATAGGCGGCTCATCTTTTAATCGAACTACCATTCTAGTGGCTACCAAATGCAGGAACACATCATTAATGATGAAGCTCGCTGTCCCAAAGGCGTATGGCGCAAGGCGCGGAGACAAGAGCTTTTAACGTGGGCGGAACCCAATAAAGCAGTAGCACTTGCGGGGTCTGCATCAGTATCAAATCATGTTTTAAATGCAATCCGCAATGTTTAAATGCATTAGCTACAGGGTGTACCGAAAACCCTCATGAATTATTTTACAGTAAGGGTGTGACCCTTATCGTCGCTACAGTATAGTCACAAGCAAACGGGGTAAAAATTTCCAATTGATGGGGACGTTATAACGTGAACGCTGCATAAGTGCTGTATTAGGAATTTGTCAATAGCAGGCAATATATACCTGTATTATCAATATCAAACTACAGGCAAAGCAAGTGTTTTTCCCCATTTTCGTGCCAAAACATGAAATATTAATTACTATTAATATTTGACATTTTATTTAGTAGCATATCAATGGAAATGTGTGACTGATTCATAAGACTAAAATATCGCGTATGACCACCAACACTATGAGAACAATGCGGTTTACCATATTAGATAGTCACGCAGTACATTGTTAGAAATACATGTTTGTGAAATTGGTTGGAAAATTCAGGTATTCTCCTAATGCGATATATATCGCGGGTTGTGTTCGTTAATGCACTTATGCAGCATTCAAAGATAGATGTGTGCAGTGTCTGTACATCGTGACTTTTATGGTTCTAACCATTTTCACGCAGTTTGTGACAGTAGTCATAACCATTTTTACACTGTTTGTGGTAATTGACACAACAACTGTTACACGGTTTGTGGCAATGGTCATAATCATTGTTACGTAGTTTTCCGCAATAGTCGCAAATAATGCTACACAGTTTGTGACAATGGTCATAACAATTGTTACACGGTTTGAGGCAATGGTTATAACTATTGTTACGCGGTTTGTGACAATAGTCATAAACATTGTTGCGCAGTTTGTCGCAATGGTCATAACTAATTTTACGCAGTTTGTGGCAATGGTCATAACAAATTATACACGGTTAGTGGCAAGGCTCATAACCAATGTTACACAGTTTGTGGCAATGGTCATAACTGTTAGTACACAGTTTACCGCAATGGTCACAACTAATTTTACACAGTTAGTGACAATGGTGATAATCATTGTTACACAAGTTGTGGCAATGGTCATAAATATTGTTACACATTTCGTTGGACTAGTTATAACTAACATTACACCGTCTGTGCAATGGTCCTAACAATTGTTACACACTCTATGCATCGATTATTACGTATTTACGAATTTAATATCTATTGGTTTAATTCTAGCTATATGTAGCTCCAAATGAGCAAACTTAGTAAACTGTCAAAATATCATCGATAAAATAGAAATGAATCATATAATGAGACTCATACAACAAATTTCTGAACACTTCGCGACTGAAATGGTGAGTAGTAACTATATACTGCAACTAGCTATAAGACCGATTTGACCTTTTTTGAAGCCTATTTAATTCGACTCAAACTCATTCGGCCCATTTAATCACAATTGGTTGCGGAAACGGTAGTTGAGATTTTGCCACTGAGGCGCGTATGTTAGATTTTTTGGCTAAAATCTACCAATGGATTGGCACAGGTATGCAAATGCGTGAGCACAAGTTAGGTGCGTACATCTAGGTTGTTCATTTGTCACGTTATAATTCACGATCATAAACCGATGACCACGATCAAATCAAGATTTAGCTTACTTACATGGTCACGGTTTACGATATAGAAACAGGGTATATAACAGCTGTTGGCAGGCACTATTTTACGGATTGAAATCGTAATTCACTCGCGCTTACCTGAAGTTAGTTTTATATTTGAGTTTCTTTATAATGTAATTTTGTACAGTCATAGACCGCGACACTCAGGTTCGATTGAGCATGTCGTTTGGTGACCGGAAACAAACATTTGAAATAGGAAACTATTCGTGTATAGACTTCGCGTTCTTACATTGCGGCACTCGGGCTCGCAGTAATATTTATCATCCTTAATTTTTCTGTGTTCTTTGCACACGATCTTACAATTTGACATTTTGCTACAAATCGTTTGTGGCACGTTGGAACCAGGACGCATAGAGTCTGGTGGATTCTTGTTTACGTCACTGTTTTCCAGTTGTCCACCAGCATTCCAAGCTCGGTTCTGCCCAATAGGTGGTAGCTAAATAGATATTTTTCATTGCGGGTGTTTCTATTTTAAATATACTGTTTGAGAAAGCATCGTTCTTGGCCAAAGTGTTAGAGCAGAGAGCTTTGAGTCACTGAGCGGTATAGCCGGTCATCCTTGAGATAGTTATAAAATTTATGAGTTTTTATTTTCTAATTTTGATGAGATATATCGACCTGATAAACATCATAAAAAAGTTATACTACTTGAAACTGCTGGGTTACCAATATTTTCCAAATGCTTTATAAGTTATGCAACCTGTCACCAGTTGAAGTGTGTTATCTTCAATCGTAAGGTGCCGTCTATATGTCGCTGCCACATAGAGATATGTTTTTAATCTCAAGCTCAGCTATTTTGAAGGTAAGGTGGCACAATCAAGGCACAGATTGTGCAACAGTGGTTATTACCAATGCCACAAGCGTAACAATGGTTATAGCCGTTACCACAAACTGTGCAGTGATGGTTATGACCATTGATACAAATTGTGTAATATTGGTTTATTACTATTGTCACAAACCGTGTAACAATGGTTAGAACTATACCGGTCACAATGTTCAGTGACTGTATACGTTTATCTGCGAATACTGTATTAATCAAGTTAAATAATACAATTTATAACCACAAAAGCTTTAATATAATACCGTTTGGAGGAAGGGTAAAATGAATTTGCCAATTTTCTCCGCTCCCGGGCATTCGTTGTCCTTCTGAGCTGGACTGTTGAATTTTATAGCAAATTCCAACATTGGACATCTTTGGCTTAAACACGCTGTAAGCCGTTTTGTTGTCAATGCTACCGTTGTGTCCGAAAGCATTCAATCCTAGTGAGCAGCGAACGGGTTGACGTTTATTAAAACATCGGGGTTTATATGACGTTACAGGCCAATTTCCATCGACAATCGCTTCTTCGATTGTTCTATAGCCATGTGTGGTTAAAAAGTGTGAGAAATTGACTTTTGATTCCTGCGATATATTGTATGCCTTTTGTTCTATCGGCTCTAATCCGATGTGATATCGTTGAAGTAGGATATAGTAAACATCGCTGCTATAGCCCAGGTCATAAAAGATTCGTTCCGCAGCGAGTTCACCAACCAAACAAAATTGCAAATCGGGATAATCGAGACTGGATTGCATACGTTGAGAGATTTTGATATGTGTGGAGTACTTACGATATTTTTGAAAGTCGGCCGTTGATTCAGCAAAAAGAATAATTATACTTGCCGATAACACTGCAGTCCAGAATAGCAAGCCGATACGATGACGAGGATTATTACTGTGGCGCCATACTTCACGGCACTGTGCGTTCAACTCATGTAAAATGTCGCTGAGATTACGAGGAATAACTGCCGAAGTGTGAGATAACTGTGTCCGACGGACCATGGTTCTAATAGGTCCGCGATGTCGAACACTCATTTTCTTAATTATTTATTTGATATTAAATAAAAGTAGTTAAAAATCACGAAATGTATTACCAGCAGTTCATTATAAAAAAATTTTTGAATGAGGGAAATTATCATAATGGCCGTTATTCTTCTTCCTTTACATAGATATATATGAGTTTTGCATCATTTACGATAAGGTGCGTGCGCCAGGGCCAAATTATGTCACGCGCCCAACTCAACTTGTTCGGGTGAACTATAGCATAGCTGGGCTACTATGGTACATTTTGACAGCTTAGCTAGTCTTAGAGTGACAAACAGGGAGTTAACCTAAGCTCTGCGTGATAAACTGAGCGTACGTCTGAAGCGTTAATTGAAAAATTTTATTTAGTGTTGTGCTTAGTGTAATAGCTTTTTGTTCTATAGCATTTTCAGACTAATTATAAGTTATACATTTGTTTTAATATATACACTTAACGTTTTGAGGAGCATGCCGCCCTTGGGGTATTATTTAGATACGTATAGTAAAACGTAATGTTCGGAGACTAAATAGTCTATGGCTTAAGTTATAGGGGCTCCGCTGAACGCCTCGTGACAAAAGCACAGTTTGGATCGACTGTCAATGACAAACGCATAGCCTAGCTAGGCTATTACAATTTTTAATAGTCGAGCTGGATTTTCCGCGTGACATAAGTAGGACCATGCGCACGCATCTTATCGTAAATGATACATTATCACTAGATGCTGCGCAGACGCGGTTGTGTTTAGCGTAAACGATGTTTTTAAAAAAATTGGCTATCCTTTCCAAACACTGAATGATACTTAAGCCCGGCGAAATGGATAATTAGTAAACACGATTAATTATGCATATAAATCGTACACAGTCGCACCTTAAACAAATTGGAATCGGGTGTTCATTGCAGGGATACAGGCAATGGCGCACCCAAGGGAGCGAGCAGTAGGGCATTTTTCACCGAGCTCCTCGATTTGCAAAATTCCCGGTGACCTCCTGGATACAGGCGATAACATCAACATTTAATGATGTTATTCACTTCTTATTTTGTAGGGAAATCAAAATATACTAATGAAATCAACAGTACCTGCTTAGCACAAAACCGACACCTACGCAGTAAAAATTTGAGCCGAAAGAACCCGATGTTTAAAAGCCATAAACGGTAACAGTTAAATAAGTCTTAATCAACACTTAATAAGTCGCCAGCTATATTAACAAGAAATATAGCGAATTTCTACGATTTTATGCGTGATAGAAAAAAATCTACGCTGTTTTGACAAAAATTTTGATGTTTTTGCTGACTCTTATTAAGTAGCTAAAGAAATTGTTGATTAGATATTTGGCCTGCAGATGCATCATGTCAGATTACCCGCACTGCGAAAATTTTTACCACATCATCTTTGCTGTTGCCATGTTGCAGAAGCAAACAACTAAATTCGACTTGATTTTGGTTAAAAAAAATTTCGTTTATCACCTGCTTAATGAAATGCAGTAACACAGATAAATTCATTTAAATCCGTGTCGATTATTAAAATCAATTCATAGTGAAAAATTCCGTACAGCGGCGAACGTAACTTTAAGGGGCGGAACTGGAATGCATGTTATACGGTTATTCGTTATACTAAGCCTTAGCCTAAACTAAGTTTTCTATATAAGCCACATCCTAAGCCTAAAGTCAAGGGCTGTTGCTCCATGAATCTCCGCTTTAAGCTCTTTTTAACGATATAACATCCGGCCCCTAAAGGTAACATGGGCCGGTAAGTTTATATAGCTGTTTTATAGTAAAGTCATGTATTAGTGTAGTAACCAAGAATTACGGTAACACCTGTATTTTACGGCAGAATAATTTTATTTATTAATGAACTATAAATCTTTACGCTTCCTCGTGGCGTGAACGGATTTGAAGACAGTGCTTGTTTCATGCAATAGATATTAAATGCACAGGGTATATAAGGAATTTGCTGATGTCTATGGAATATAGCAGCTATAAATTGCAAATAGCTGAAAACGTATTACTACAACAGTGATAAAGTTCTATATTTACGTAAAATGTGTTTGCTGGCGAAGTAAAATATAAAATCGAGCAGCACATGTGAACTACACTACATCGTCTCGTAATCGTACGCATCCATGTAGATACTCGAGGTGGTATTTGATAAATTTCAAACCTTAAATTTGGGACGAACAATTTGCAACATATCTTATAGAAATTGCCAGCGTTAATCTTGTCCCAGTTTTAGTGGAACAGACCACCACACTAGGAAGTACAACAAAAGGTTTTATCGACAATATCACAGCATCAACAATAACTAATTTCTTTTTAGCCGAGTCAATACATATTAGCTCGTATATGCTATTGTATATGATCACACTGCGACAGTGAAAATGCAACTTAAGGTATTAATGCATTTGCGATCAGGAAACTAATTGATGCTTTGTTTGACATGGTTCGTCAATTGTATGCAGCGATACAAAAACTTCGGTGGTTTGGCAAAAAGAAATATTATTGTGTTATAATCGAAATGTGGTTACGAATCTGTTGTGTTACATATATCGATAATATTAGAAATGATGGATAATAAGCAGAGTATATATACGAATGCTGGTACGCAATGCTGTGATAAATTGTAATGTTCGTGATTTGTCCACTAATTATTGTTGCCTCATGGTAAAATTGGGTAAAAGAATTTTTGAATAACCGAGTAATGTTTAATTTGTTTGAAAGTATTATTACCTGATGTTCGTGCCAAGTAACTGTAGCAACAATACATACGTCATAACGTTAGAAAAGATCCAGTTTAGCGCTGCGAGTTCAAGAGCCGGCAGTTTCGACTTAATGTTAGACTTAGAGTAAGGCTTATACAAAGACCTAAGCTTAGGATAAGGCTTAGACTTAGTATGTCGCGAACAGCGTGGTCTACATTTCGTTTACGCCTCCCTGAATTTTACTTAGGACTAATGTTCTATTATACGTAAAATAATTTGTGAGAAAATGTGTTGTTTGATTATTTGTGCCTTGCGTTTTTTAATGAACTCGATTGCATTGTAAAATTCGATCATTGTAAAATAGGTTTCTGCGATTTTTCTGTTTGATTGTGATTCAGACAATTTATTGCAATATTTAGCAATCTTCAAATTACGTGTCTTGTGGGAAATTTGAATTCTCGGCGCCTCTGTATTTAACCCTTAAGGGGCCGAATCAATTTATGTATTATGCAACGTTTAACAAATTGAAGCAGGCACCGTGATCGAATCCGGTTTGCACGGTTAAGAACTGTGTACGCAAACAATCTACCTTAAGGAACCATGTCAAAGCAAACGAGTAACAACGCCTTCGAAAACAAACGTAGAATATACAACAAAATCAGTTGACGCAGGTGTTCACATTTTCACATTGTGAGCTGTCCTCATCGGCGGACAATGAGGGCGTTAAAGGTTTAAATTTAGTTTAACAAACTGGTATTGTAATTAAAATGCAATTGTTGGCTGGAACTTAAAAAAGTAGTTGCTGGTTATATATTAGCTAAAGTTAGTAGCAAATTACATCATCTTAAACATTGATCGACCCTGCTGTTGGATAAACGATTTATTTAAGTTGTTTTCATTTTTCTTCAGTCCAAATGAGCAAGTAAGTAGTTCTAATAGGAGCCGATAATTTTCAGGGGTATCAAGCATCATAATTAATATAGCGCTGGGCTGGTTCGATAGATTGATAACGAATATACCAACCATCAACAAGTAGCGAAATCACAACTCCCGTCATATGAACAAACCGTTACACATTTATACTTAACCACGATGTTATAATAGTTTCGCGTTTTAACGCCAACGAATTGAAACAAAAGTAGTAACAACAAGATTTATGTAAAAATGACAGTGGTTTTTAAATTAAAGTGAATTTCTTAATTATCTCAGTTTGAACAATATATTGTTTGGGAAGTTTTAGAAATTTGTTCATACATGGCCGGAGTCGTGCTTGACATTGAGCATTATGGCAACTTTCTAGGTGACCACCTTCCAAATTTGATTGTCAGCTTCTTTGCCAACCACCAGTTTAATTTCATTGCCAACTGTTTCCATACATCTACATATGTTTTTGCATTTTTACAGCAATTATAACGTTTACGCTATAAAGGATTCCCTATGTGAAAGTTTCATCTTTTAGTAGTGTAAGCTTCATCAATCGATTATACAGTAAGTAAGTTTGCAGCATATGATGAAACGACGATGTATCAATTCCATCAACTGATGCAAGAATAAACGTTGTATGCACCAGCAATCCATCCTCTTGTCATTCCAGAAAAATCCGTAATCAAACAGTTTTGGCAATCCTGTGTCCATCTTCAACATTTAAAAATATTTGCGTATTTAAAAGATTCAAATAATGTTACCCGAACGTTTTAAGGAAATTGTTGAGTTGTTGTTTGAAACATCTATTTAGAGGAATTTAAAGTTTGAGACTTTGTAAATTTCGGGAACAGTATAGCATCAACCTCAACACTTGCTTAGCAGAGAAACACCAAATTCAGGCAGCACAGCACCTATCAGCTTGTCTGTTGTCGTATCGGAAACATGAATCAGTTATGCAAGTGCGGTATTCACAATCCAATTTAATTAGAATAATGCAACACGTCACTGTTTGCCAAACAAACGACCTTGTTTCTGTTGTTCGCGAAACACTAACTCCATTAAGCGAGAGTTAATGTGATTTAATACAGAATAATATTAAAGTTAGACTGTTCGCAAAGAACAGAAGGGCGTGTTTATGTTGTTCTCCGGCGAACACTACGTATTATTGCGTTAGCCAAGGATGTAATCTAATTTACCACTTCCTTTTAATATACTTATCTCAACATACTTTTGCCCTAATGTTCGCGAATATCACTATTTAAACTTGAGATCTTAAACATAGGCATTTTTATATCCCAATTCTGTTCTTCAGAAAAAATTTGTTTTGTTCAAAATTGTGTTTGCTTTCACAACAACGAATGCAACTGTTCGCGAACTAATTTGTGCAAGGGTGGAGCGAAGGCTCGCAACGGTATAGCCAAGCTGTTTTTGACGACCAGACAAATGTTGTTTTTCTAACATGAAACTGACTAGGTCGATGTATTTCCGAAAACATAAACTCCACTGCAAAGATAAAGTTTTCAAAAGAGTTGTTGAACCATTCGGCTAAGTACTTAAACGAGACATGTATTTGCTTCGACTACACAATTGAACTTTGCAACACGAAATCGAAATTTCACACTGTATATAGCTTCGCCAAAAATCAATGGCAAAACCATAGTAATAGCAACGGTGGTAATACTTGCAGAAGTGATTGTGACTGGGCGTATTTAAGTTTACTGTGCATTAACAATAGTATAAATTCCAGTTGTCTTACTGACGATATCAAGGGCATGGTACACAGCACGTTTGGGAAAATTTAAATAACAACATGCATATTAGCTGACATAACATCGTTTACAAATTTATCATTTTCTACGCCATACCACTAGTACACGTAATAAATTGCAAAAAGTGAGCGAACAGGCACATTTATTTTTGGTATCTTTGTTGCTGTGTACATGTGTTTCAACTAACAATTTACTCAATTTATAACAAGTATCACGTTTTAGATAAATTGATGTCAAAACCACTATACAGAAAGATCATTAGCTAAAAGAAATTAGCTAATTAGTGCCATCAACTTATTTTAGTTAATTAATTACCTAATTAGCACCCATAAAAATATCACAGGGCTTTAAAAGCCACATATTCATAATCAGCGACATCGAAAATTGCCGAGCGCAGACGAATTTGCAATTTTGAAGTGATTTTAAACTCGCATTTGAATTACCTAACTAGTTCGTTAATTAAATCAACTGATTTAGCATATACGGTCATTTTTAGGGCTTCGAATGTCATATTAGTGGTAACGAACATAAACCTCCGGGTGATTTTGTTAATTTTTTGGAGACACTTGAAAATTTTTCAAAAGTAACTGGTGCTAACAATGGTACTAATTAGCTAAATTAACTAACTAATTAGCATTTTTTAACTTTTGGGATAAGGTAAATAAGCACCAATACCGCAACCACTACGGCGAGATATCGTATATGCGCCAAAATAATAGCTTTAGAGACTAATATTCATTGAAAAATATGCAATTTTTGTTTGACAATGCTAAAAATAGGCTAACACGGTTAAATAATTAGGTAATTATTGCTAAATAACTAAAGCAAATTTTGACAAAATATATATGACTTGCACCTCACCGATATTAGGCCTTTCAAACAAAAAAGTTTTTTTAAAATAGGCCAGCAGTTCTTGGAGTTCAACGAACGGACAACGAACAACGATGCCGAGTTTCGCCCTCTGACGAAACAAAAAGCTTCGCTTAATTAGCGACACTGCACTACCTATGTATGCTATGTTAAAGTGCATAATGGACACCATGGTGTTAACGCCCATAATGGTGGTGGCAGAAACACCCAGAATCGACAAAACATTCGTATGGGGGTCATTTATAACGTAAGCGCCGCATTAATACGTGTGGATAGAATACCAAACAGTTAAAACATTCCAGAGATGTTTCCAAGTATGACAAAACGAAATTGGTAGCAACATTAAACCTACTCATAACTAACTTGGCTAATTCTAACATTTTACGAAAGGAATAAAATTTGTTGAAAAGGGTGGCAGAGTGGCAGGGACGACACTTATAGGACAATTTTGCAACTAAATGTCTGATAGCGCTTGTTGTTGATTATCTTTTTGGACGATGTGGTTATTGCCTGTGGCATGAGAATAGTGTCTTTTTTTCAATTCCTTGACTAATGACAGGAATTTTTAGGTAATGTCTTCATAGCTTTGGTATCCTTACGAACTTTGTTCAGCGATGTATACTAATTGATTAGTAGGATTTCACAAAGGCAGCAATTACTTCATTCATATTTAGTTAAAGAGCATACATTCCATATCAACCATTGGATAAGCCAAACACTGACACCAAAAGACAACGCTAAATCAAAATAAATTAACAAACCAGGTACGGGTACAGAAAAAGAAAGATATGAAATGAATTTAAACAGTTTTTTAACTTTAATACTAAACATAGTAGTTTCCTTTATTCACAATTATCCAGTGATGCACAAAATTCTTACCATTCTATCTAAAATCGTTAAAAAATATCAAATTAGAACGCAATTTCATACAACAAATCTTATGGGCAAAATATAAAGAATTACATGTTGGATGTACAAATCAAACTTACAAAAAGTAGCTTCGGCAAAATGAGTATATCCGGTCCAAAAGTATACATGTTTACAAAGATTTCCAAATTTGCATCTTTGTGACATAAATTAACAAAATAATGTTTTCACAGGATGACATAAAAGAAATAGATTAAAATATCGTATTTAATTTGATCACATAGATCAACAATCTTTACGCTGTCAACAAACCATAAGCAACATTACTCTTGGTGATTATGTAAAACACGTTTATTTAGACAGATTTATTGACGTGATACAAGGCCGCAGAGTATGGACCGGTGTTTGGACCTAAAGTATGATATATTCCAAATGTAGCAGGTTGGCATTATCTATTAAGCTAATTTATCCTGTTCTAATCTCATCGTTGAACTGCTCTGTACGCCATGCCTATCTCAATACATATGAATCATGATCTGTAATTAATAATATATGCTTATCACAACTAGCTTACCATTAAAAGCTCAGCCTGTAAATATCATAATAACCCTAACTTAATTAGCAAATACTCATGTATGCAGAGGCATTGCCATCATCAAGGTGTCAAAATTGTTCCACTTTCTTAGGCCTGGGGAAATAACATGCACTATCAAGCATGAGATTTGTTAACAGTATTTCACCTGATTAACTCTGTTTAGGAAAAATATTCATCATAACAATATAATTTTGTAATACATAGATGTTGATAGGGTCAGGGGTTTCTCACATAAGTGTGAAGCTCGCTGGCCATATTAGACCTGGTGTATTTGCCTCCTCCTGCCTCTGCCATGCATAAACAAATGCCTCAAAAAAACTTTCCACAAAGACTTAAAAGTACAAAGACTGAAAATCAGGATAAAATCATTAAAAAATCAAAATTCAGAAAATTTATCGCAAATTGGCAAAAAGCAGAATTTTGCAGATCAGTTCCTAGGAGAATTTCAAAAAATTCACTTCCCTAGATACTCTGTCCCAGCACCCCAAATCCCAGATGCATCTTCAACAGCTGTCTATAATATAATAAATCGATGTCAGTAGTGGATGGTTTGGTTACCATAAACCCACATTTACTTCCTTTTCTTTGCCTCTCTGCCACTTTAATGGCATTACTCCATCTGAGACTCCCATCCAGCAATTTTAGGCAAAAAGTTGTGCAAAATTAAAAAAACTCTACCAATGAAAGAAAAATTCAAGGCTTTCAAAACTCAATGTTCTGCCTCTTGCCCTCCCACCCTCTCTATGGTATGCCTCCCTCTACCAAGTTGTCTACCATATTTGAGCAGCTTTACGTGGACATCTATGTGTTAAATATCTTATGTAATAAATATGTGATATATATTATTATACAATTTCGAATTACCAAACAGGTCAAGGCTAAATTGATTGGAGAAATACGAAATTCAATGCTATATGACGGTTGTTATAGCCGAAATGTCCTCGGTTCCACACTAATTTGACAATGAGCATTACCCCTTGTGCCTAGTTTGCGGCAAACGAGAAATGTAAACATACATCAAAGTTTTGAGAACAAATTTTGTCACAGTAGGCCCACATGTTTCCAGTGGTAACGCTTGGATTTTGGGTATCAACATAAGCTACTTGTTCGAAATGCCATGGCGGAAGGTTTGGTGCACTAAATCGGAACAAATTCTGAAAAGAGGTCTCTACTTTCAATCTGGTCCCACAGATAAAATTTATAAATAGCAAGTTTTTTTTTTAATTTTGGTAACTGTAATAACCCAAAAGCTTATCGCATTTGAAATCAAAAATCATATTTAGTGGGTTAACAAATATTTTTCGAAAATCCGTGATTTAGCTCATCACTCACAATCGGCTCAGAAGAGGCTCAAATTTGGCGGGAAGTTGAACGGTATTTGGTTTTAGTCGAAAAACATGTTGGCCGTATTTCGTATGTACAAGCATTCATTATATTTAACTAGCGATTCACATTTAAAGATTTTGCGGTCCTACGTGATTGCGAGTTATGGTATATCGGTATTTACTTCACATGTAAGGCCAAGATGGTTTCAATAGAAATAAGTATATTATCAAGCTGCAGCCAAACAAATGCCTATCCTTTTCTCTTATCTAGCTTTTAATAACAACTCTGTATTGATAATATTTTGAGGACCTAGGGCTGCTGTGTAAAAGCTAACACTTCTTCTAGGCAA
>JASANE010015777.1:0-12136 GCA_030248225.1 Trileptium ribeirensis
GCCAACTAGTTTACCATTGTTAATTATGTAGTCGTTGTAAAGCACTAGTTTTTCGTTTAAAAGTAAATACTTGTCCCGATTTGCAGTAATGCTCGCGAGTGCATTGTTTAACTCTTACGCTTTACGCCGAAGAACATTAAGCTGATTTCGTTCTTCAACAGTCATGGACCGGCGAACGTATATTCCTCTATATTCTGGCATGCCTTTTAATCGAGAAGCTTGTTGCAAGACCGAGCGCTCTACAGTTGAGGCACGGAAACAAACCTTGAGCAGCCGTGGTTTTCTTGGCCTCGTGCGTTCTTCATTGATGCGATTTGAAAATTTCTCAGCGAACCAGTTCGAAATACGTAGTCAACCTCAGCGGATGGGTCCAGTGAATGACAGATGTTTGAGAGACAATTTGCATGTCTTTTCCATTCTTGAGCACCCCGGAAAGACCAAGCAATGTTTTTAGAGTCATGGTCAATATCAGATGAGCTTACAACTGCAGTACGATTTCCATTTCTAGCTGCCACCGATGCATAAGTTGGATGACGGACATTGTCTTGACTATTATCAGTCGTCCGTTGCATGGTTGTGAATGCGGGAGACGTGGCAGAATGAGAAGTCGTTGACGGCGCAGTCGGCAAAGATTCACGTGACGAGGTTGATTTAGCCATGCCTTTGGAGTTGTTAGCCGGATTTGGAATTATAGTAGCTGTAGGTAATTTAATAATTTTAATAGAGAATCTGGTGTAACGCACCAGCACGTCTATTCGTCTTTGTTCTTCAATCTATAAAAGCACCCAGCAGGCAATGTCCCACTGAATGCAATTGGGTTAAAAGCTAATTAGCATTGCACTTCTGTGTATTATATTTCTTGCTGTTTGGCCCAACCCCACTTGACCCGACCGACCCGCGGGCTCGCACATTAACCCGACCCGCGCTCCGCCCGATCAGACTTCTATCTTTAGTTCCTAGTTTATTATAGAATTTACCCACGTCGCAGTCAATCTAGAAAGCCGTGAAAGCAGCTAATTAAATATAAGAATATATATTTTTTTAATTTATTTCATATTTTATATCCTGTGTATATATTTTTTATTTATTTATTAGTCAAATAGACATTGTTGTGTGACATTGTTAATAATTGTAAAATGTGTTACTTATTTTAGCCATTTCGAATGTCAGAAAATTTGAATTTAGGTTAATATTGTGTGAAACATGTGCACAAACAGGACTGGGTTTAGGGGTGTGAGAACCCCCACCGAAAAATTTGTGGGCTTCCCGTACGACATTTTTTGATGTGGGGCCTCCCAAAGTATGATGTCAGGGATGCCCTGCTCTGCTCCTCTCTCCACGCCGAAGATGCGACGGAAATTTTAGAAAATTTTCCCAAAATTGGGGAAAATTCAGTAAAAATTGGCAATAATAGGTCAAATTTGAGGAAAGTTTTTACCCAAGTAGGGAAGGTTAGCGAATCCTCAGGAAGTTGGCAGGTATGGAGTGCCCTAAGTCCGGCCCTGTGCAAAAGTAAAATATTTTGGTAAATAATATAGGTCTTGGCTTAATAGTTTGTGTTTTGGTTTGTTGAATTGATACCTATCTGTAATTCCCGGGAACTCACTCGAAAGTCGTGGGGGTTGGGTAAAAATACGTAATAGAACTGAAAAGATCCGCGAGAGATCAAACCTTGGACCAGGCTTGCAAGACTAGCGCGCACACTACACCACAGGCCCTGATCAAGTTACGTTGAAGCTACGCTAGCCTAAGTGAGACGCTACAGCACTAGTTTTGGCAACATATTTCGGTGAGTCAGCGACATTTTTTTATCAATTGTCTCCACTGGTTGAAATGAAAACGTCACCACCAAACCTGGATCCTAACGCTGTTTAGGAGCCTGATCTCTTAGAACAAGTAGACTTATATTATGACGTAATGTAAAACCACAGCATAAACATAGGATGTATCATGTCGCACGGCATATTTGCGCCGGGCATCGGATCCATAAGACGAAATGTTTAGGTATCTAAAAGTCACCGTCTTTCCAGGCGTTTTGGTTAAGATTGTCGAGATAACTTTTTAAAATTAAAAAAGACAAAAAACATAATTTTTGCTACTATAAGACTATAATAAGAATATAGTTAAAATTAGTTAAAAAGAGTGTTTTTTCCCATTTTTCTCGTATATTTTAAGTTTTCGCTGTGTCGCCAAGGTGAAACAACAGTTTGTTATTGAAAATATATGATGATTTACTCAGGTTTTATTAACATTTTGCTGCTGTTCGAGGAGATTATATTATTTTGGCAGATTTTGTAAACAGCAGCAGGGAAATGAGAAAACGAAGTGACGAAGATGAAGGATAAAGCTCTGGGGTCCCCTCCTCACCTATGTGTCACCTTGTCAACTATGGGTCATATATGTGGAAACACCTTACAAACGTCAAATATGAGGAAGAAGATTAAAAATAGGTACTTAAATGTTAAGTAGGAAAATTTGTAAAATGGTCCGTCTCTCACACTCCGCGGTGTCAGAAATTTGTGGACCCGCCATGTGCTTGCCATATTTTGATCATAAACGTTGCTCGTTACAATGTGCGGCGATTCCGGGTGGGAGTGAGGGGGTTGCACCCCATCCAGAAATCAAGATAAGAGCTAAAGAAAAATTATGGTCATCCCCCCTGTATTGTTTTAGGGATCACCGCCCCTGCTCGTTACATTATAAGAAATATTGTTCAACTGGACGGAATGGCTGTGGTTGCAAGAACCACGCACTCAGGACAGATTTAGAGCCTGAGGGAGGCTCTCAGAATAACCCAACGTTTAAAATCTATTTGAAAATCATATTTAGCTTAGCGAATACGATGTAGTGCTTAAGATTCAAATGATATAAAAGGGTCATCTTCAGTTTAATTTTTTGTAAGGGTGGGGCATAACGAAGGCCCAGTCCCTCCTGCATACCCTCTGGCAAGAACTGATTCTTCGGGGCTCTATTGATCCTGTGCCTGGTGTGGCGCAAAAGTCATTTGGATTTACGATACTTTCTGGAGCGTTTAAAATTTAGATAAGTGATCATAGTTATAATACTGGATCGACTATTCCGTCACTCAGAGCATCTTGAGAAGACATGCGTGCAGTGCGTCACTCAAAGTGGGGAAGGGGCTGCTACCGCAAAATCGGGGGAGGCCGTCTTATGGTCGCCTCTTTTTCTTGAAAAGTGAGAGGGGGAGCGACCCCTCTCCGTGTGCTGTTCCCCTGTGTGCACACACAAAACAGGTGGTCGGGTAAATCATTTCTACCAAGCGATCGTTTCAGATCGTTTCATGTTTTGTCTCCCTAAGCTTAATCTATGCTCAGAAACTTTAAATTATTTTTTGTGTCCTGCGGTGCTCTTATCATGTTTTCCGCTTTGATAGGAGACTTTACATGATCCATTATGACGTAAATGCGTAGAAATATGAGAGCCGCGGCTGTTTTTTTGTTTGTAATCAGCCCAACTCTATTGAGGACTGAGTGTAAAATTTGGCAAACAAGAGGCATTGTGTTTGTTCTTTGAGACGTCTGGATTGTTCAACGGAACTCGGAAGCTCTTCGAAAGTGAATCAGACGAATTAACAGATAACCTTATTTGTTTTATAGCCGTTTGAAGTTTTTGTCTCAGGAAAAAAGCTCGCGCTACCCTCATCCGCCCCTATTCCGAGTCCCAGTGATGATCATCGGTGTGATTGTCATCGTTGCCGATTTGACGATGATGAACCATTACTAAACTAAACCCATCAGTAGGTTAGGTCAAGAAATTGCACTGTTGTCGAATCACAAGTAATAACGTTTGGGGTGACGAATTTTTAGTCCAGGTTTTACAAAACAACTAGCAAACCATGTTTTGTTTTTTCATATAAGTGCCTTGGTTAAAGCAGAGCAGACTCTGTTCACTGATCCAATCTTAGCCTGCTTTTGCTAGCTCTTCAGAACTTAGTCCTTAAGAAACCGTCGAAATTGTTTGTTGGATCATATCAAATTTCGCCCTATGACGGTCCCGTATTACTTTGACATGACCACAGTGGGCCCAGTATAATTTTGACATGACCGCAATTGGTCCCGTATAAAGTTGACATGACAACAGTGGGTCCCAAATAATTTCGACATTACAATAGTGGGTCCCATATAATTTTGACATTACAACAGTGGGTCCAGTGAAATTTTGGCATGACAACAGCGGGTCCATATAATTTTGACTGACAAAACAGTGGATCCCATATGTATAATATTGACATGACAACAGCTTGTTTCGTGAAATTTAGCATGACAACAGCGGTTAACGTATAATTTTGATATGACAACAATGGGTACCATATAGTTTTGACATGACAACATTACTAAGTTTATACCCGCAGCTATGGGGCGGGCGAAGGGAGGATCATTTCTCTACTTACTAAGTTAACACCGGTAGGTACGAGGCGGGCCAAGGGAGAATCACCCCTTTGCTTACTAACTTCACACCGGTAGCTACGAGGCGGGCCAAGGTAGGATCAGCCCTCTGTTTGTTAAGTTCACACTGGCAGCTACGATGCGAGCCAAGGGAGAATCATCCATCTACTTACTAAGTTAACACCGGTAGGTACGAGGCGGGCCAAGGGAGAATCACCCCTTTGCTTACTAACTTCACACCGGTAGCTACGAGGTGGTCCAAGGGAGGATCAGCCCTCTGTTTGTTAAGTTCACACTGGCAGCTACGATGCGGGCCAAGGGAGAATCATCCATCTACTTACTAAGTTAACACCGGTAGGTACGAGGCGGGCCAAGGGAGAATCACCCCTTTGCTTACTAACTTCACACCGATAGCTACGAGGCGGGCCAAGAAGGGTCAGCCCTCTGTTTGTTAAGTTCAAACTGGCAGCTACGATGCGGGCCAAGGGAGAATCATCCATTTACTTACTAAGTTAATACCGGTAGCTACGAGGCGGGCCAAGGGAGGATCAGCCCTCTGTTTGTTAAGTTCACACTGGCAGCCACGATGCGGGCCAAGGGAGGATCACCATCTGTATACTAAGTTAATAACGGTAGCAATGGGGCGGGCCAAGGGAGGATTACCATCTGCGTATTAAGTTCACGCTCGTGCTATGGAGTGGGCCAAGGGAGGATCATCCCTCTGCTTACTAAGTTCACACTCGCAGTTACGGGGTGGGCCAAGAGAGGATCACTGCTCTGCTTACTAACTTCACATCAGTAGCTAAGGAGCGGGCCAAGGGAGGATCATCCCTTTGCTTACTAAGTTCACACTCGCAGTTACGGGGCGGGCCAAGGGAGGATCACCGCTCTGCTTACTAAGTTCACATCAGTAGCTAAGGAGCGGGCCAAGAGAGGATCACCGCTCTGCTAAAGCTGGAGCCTCTATACTGCGGTAAGAGAACTGTCACGTTAATTTTGTTAGTCATACGTATCTAAATTCAATTGACCGTGAAATTTGACCAGCTTCCAGTTGCTTTGGCTACGGCCCTTACTTAGGTCATCAGTCCTCACAGTCTTGTTTATTTTTTGTCCAATTTTTGGGGCAGTTGGGGATTCGCCTATCGAAGCACTACTGCACGACTGGCTGGAGCGTAGAAAAGGGGGGGCTAGGGGCTTATGTACACTCCATTCTGTTGACCTGAGTAACAGAAACTGGTAAGTTACGCTACGGATAACGGCTATTATTATTTTCCAGGATCCTTCCAAATGTTGGCCTTGAATCTGGTTCTTTGTTATGGCGACAAGTCAATTTCATGGCGTGCAAAGTTATTATATTTATTTTGCCACCCGTTTATATTTATATTAATATATGTATTAACAAATAAGCCGACAATAGTTATTGACGGCTGGGTTTGAACGGTGTTTTTTAGTCCTTCAATATATTTTTCGGTTATTTTGTCAGTGGGCGTGAGCGTAATTTCAGAGGGTGATTGCCCCCCCCCCCGATACCGTGCAGGCTGGCTGCTTACGCGAACCAGGGCGCACCTAGGATTTTGTCCTGGGATGGGTCCGATGCCTAATTTAGGGCATAATACTACTCATCCCGAAATCGAACAAAGACCATTTTAAATAAAAGGGGGCCCTCTATTAAAGTTTTTTGTTGACCCTGTCTAGGGGCTCCCTACCCTCTGGATACGCCAATGACTTGTCGCTATAGTCATTTAACTACCAAAGATCAATCTGTCAGATAATAACTCGTAACCGTTCATTGATCTTCCTTTGATAAGAAATTATTTTAAATTTTTTTTCATTAATTTAATTTTAGTTTAAATAAGACGAAAATAATACTCATTTTCATAAAAACATACAGAACATTCACAAATTATATGTAGATATAAAATAACATACTGTCGTCTAGAAGCAGGGGCCTCACTATAGAATTTTATCTGGAGGGGGACCCACATATGTTAAATATAATGGCCCCTCCCGGCAGTGACCCTCTCTGGCGACGCCCCTGCGTATAAGCACGTTTTGGAATGTTTATACTTTTACATAAACTTGAATATCTGGTTTAAAATTAGGGGGAAGCCCAGTGATCGGGCGTCCAATCGAGTTATTTCTTTCACATTCCTGTTTCATACAATAGAAGAGGGACGTGCCCACCCACCCCCCTCTCCCCAGATTCTATCTTACGGGAGTTCCTTAAATGTTGAAACTCTATTGTGGCATTGTCGCAAGCCGATGTTTCACTTTTCAGTCAATGCTCAATTTATATAATTTTCTTCGGACTCCCCCATTTCTTCCTACTTTTTCGACTACTACAACAAGCTAGACCCCCCAAACTTTTTAGTATTTTGTAATCTAACTAAGACAACAACCGCCATAGCTTAGGCTAAGACTAAGGCTTAGGCTTGGTATATCGAGAACGGCATGGCATGCATTTCACTTCCGCCCCTAAAGGTTACATTGGCCGCCATGGCAATGAATCCTGAAGTTGGTGGAGGAATTGGAATTTTGACCGTAGGGTACCTATACCGAGGGGGTTTGACCCAAGATTACCAAATGTTTGCGGGTGCATCCCGCTCTCATACCCCGGGATCTGCTCCTATGGCCAATTTTTTTAGAGTATTGTCCCCCCACTTTTTTCTGCTTTCCTACTCTGTTAACAGAAAAATGAACAAAACAAAATAACAATACAATAGTTTATATAAACTTAAATCACAAAAAGAAATAAATACAAATTATATATCACGTATATATATTTATTATAAATAAAATGCAAATTTATTTTTATATGCTTCACATTTATTAGAAAAATATAAACGCATGTGAAACATTAAAAAATAGAAAAAATAAAAAAATTAAAAAAAGAATTATATATATACAAACATACAAAACTATATGATGTGATTTGCAAATACATTGTACAAATCCAAAATGTCTATTTCCACTTTTAATCTTTTAAGTTATCTTTCTATTGTTTGTATAAGAAATTAGAGAAGGTATATTTCTGAGTACCTATATAAAATTTATTCGTGAGTATATATTATATATACGCTTAGTCAGTGGCGGATCCAAGAAACATGGAGGGGATGGTATATATGCTGAGATCTAAATAAAATGTAACGGGGGACGCATAGCTGGAACAGGAAAAATTATACGGGGTATGCCCAGGTAACCCTGAGGGTGTGGTACGTTATAACGTTAGCTTAGAACGGGGGGTTCTGGGGGGGCGGTAGTCCAACGACTTAGGCTTACGCTTAGTGTACGTCTCATATAAAGACCTTAGCTTAGGCTAAGACTAAGGCATAGCTTAGTCAGTGCCGGATTTCCATCTAGGGGGGCCCTACGCAGAACTCGGCCGGGGGGGCCCTTGTAGACCAATAAGATAATAGCCCTTGTAGCTTGACACAATATGATGGATACATGTATTGAGTCACTGTTGAAACGTCCCCGTAAGAAAGCAATGCAAAATTTAGCCGTACTGACCTGACAATGAGAATAAGAATAACAATGACAATGAGAATAATGACAATAAGAATAACAAAAAATAACAAAATAGCCCAGATCTGTTCAAAACTGTTACCTTAGATCGCTACGCGTCTAGACTTCAAGTTCGCGAAATTATGTAACGTCTGAAGCGAGAAACAGAAGACATAATGCATATATATATGGTAACATGGTCACTGTTCTGCTTCAGGCTTCTGAGCCGGGGGCCCCCTAAACCGGGGGGCCCTAGGCAGCTGCGTACCCTGCGTACTGGTAAATCCGGCCCTGAGCTTAGTGTATCGAGAACGGCATGGCCTGCATTTTATTTCCGCCCCTCAGGTGCCTATAAACATGACATGATATTTAATAAAATACGAAATAATAAAATGAAACGCATCCGTCGTTAGGACGTCTTCCCTTCATGAACTACAAGGGTCTGATGCTCGGCACGGCGAACTGCAGGCTCGCTATGCACTGCCCTTGCCTTCGCTCCAGCTTATCGTGGTCCATTCAGGATAAAGTGCAGCTTGAAGGCCATCAACTAGTAAGTTTGGACCAAAAAATTAACCGGTTTTAAATAAATAAATCCGGTCAAAATCTCTTCCCAGCCCCGGTGTAAATAATTGTGGCATCTGCTCCCGAATTTTGTATTGGCGAGTGTTGGGATTGCACGGGGGGGGCACTGCATCTGTTCCCCTGTAGTGTACCTCGTGGTGGCAAGGGCGTCGTCAAGGTGGCCACGGAGGGCCGTGCCCCCAGTTTGGCTCTTTGTCCCCCAGTTCGAATTTTCAGCGCCCCACCAGAAAGCCTTGGTGCACCTCATTTCGGATTTTGTGCCCCTCCAGAAAGCCTTGGTGCCCCCAGTTCGAATTTTCTGGCTACGCCCCTGCGTGGGGGACATCATGGGCACCGGTGGGGAGAACACGAAACAAATTGGGGACATAATATACTCATCGGCTTCTTCTGCACAACCTGGAGAGTGTTATTCTTACAGTAGCGGTGAATGCTAGTCAGAAGTGGTGGGGCTGGGCGCAACTGAAAAGTGACATAAGCTGTCCCCTTTTGTGCGCGGGGGGATGGGAGAGACACAGACGCGCCCCCTCCCCATTGCTGCGACGCCGCTCTGCTAAAAACATACTAATGTATGTAGCAAATAAAAACATACTTTTTAATTGCAAATTTATTGCTTTGCGTTTTTGATTTTTTTGTTTATTTGTTTGTTTGTTTTTGTTTAAAAACCTTTTATTGTTGTGTTTTTTATGAATAAGTTATTATTTTTAAAGATTATTCCGTGTAATAATGGTATTTTGGTCTTAGAGTAGACGACCCAGCATCGCCGTAAAGGGGTGGTGCTGTTATTAGTCATTTACTTGCTATTCCCACTACCAGGTAGTAACCTTTATGCCCACGCCAGAGGGTCGTACCTCCTTCCGCACTCCTCCCTCTCCCCACCCGTTGCTCAGCTAAGGCGCTTATATGTTTATGTTTGCCGGATATGTTTATAGGCGCCAACTTCATGGGGCTCCAGGGGCTCAAGCCCCCTATATTTGAGGGCCGAGACCCATACATTATACGGTCCCCCCCGATAATCCGAGGACCCCCAATATTTTCCAAAAGTCGGTGCTTATGGATATGTTTGGCTACATTTACCGTCGGGCTTATATTTGTATATATGGTGGTGCATGGTAGGCGATTGCGGGAGGGGGTATGAGGCAGTTGCATCCCCCCTCAAGAAATCAAGATCTACGAGAAGAACTAAAGAAAAATTATGCTCATCCACCCATTATTTTTAGGGATCGCCGCCCATGTGGTGGTGGGATACTATTTCCCCGCTCCGCCAACGTCTGTACCAAAAGCGTACCCCCCCCCCCCTGCGAGAACATGCATACTTGCAATTATTAGGCTTTGACTAATGAGAGGTTCTGCATGGGAATAAAATTTAGATCCTTCCCTCACCCATTTTAATAATCATAATAGTTCTGGTTCTATTAATAATAATCTCAACGACCCGACTGTTGTATATAATATAGCTAGACATTCCCTATAAACCTGGCTGTATTTTAGCTTCTGAATGTTTGGAAATCCGATCAGTCTCTGCTTTTATGAAATCTCCCCATTGTTAACGTCTATTAAAGCTATTTTCACGAGATACGATAGTCTAGCGTTTACCCGAGGACTAACCAAGTAGTTTCGCCGATCCCAGGACGGATTTAAACGGAGCATTAACAGAATTAACTGGAGCAGTTGGTTCGTTACCTGCGGTTTAAATAATAAACAATCTAATTAAAATTATACTGAAGGGCGAAAACTGTCCTTAGCGGTGAAGGAAAAACGAACGCCTGGGACAATCCACTTTTAATATTCTTTGAGAACCTTCGGAAAACGTTAACGTTTTATACTCTCCCAGAACCCACGATTAAAAATAAGAACTCAAATTACGATTATTATCAGTTTTCAGTTAAAAAAAATTTTTTTAATGTTTTCGTAATTTATTGAGGAAATAGTTATGGATAATAGGTGTACAACCTCAGTGCGTTAAAGAGGACAGGTAGTTCGGAAGGGAGGTCCTCCAGGGGTTTCATGTCTGCAATATTTTGAAAAATTTGCTCATTTTTGGTAATTTTTGCCAATTTTATCAATTTAATCAAAATTTCCGGAGGACGGGGCGAGCCTTCAGGGGAGCGGGATAAATATCGCTTGGGGTGATTACCCCCTACCTACGCATAGAAGATAGCTATGCTGCAGGGGCGGCACCAGAAATTTTCACTGGGGGGGCACCGTGCATTGTGGGGGCCAACTCAACGAACGCGCGTAACCAAGGGGGGGCATAGCGGCCCTTGCCCCCTGCGAGGTAGCATGCCCCCCGTACAAGGTACTGACCTCTAATTAGATTTGGAATGGTACGATAAAGCGTGCCCTCTGAACGATTGAAGTGCCTCAGAAGGCGAGCCGCTGGCTACGGGCTTGACTCAACATGTGATCTGACGATAGAATTTGGTGCAGGTGTGAACTGGGGAGGGGGTACCAAATCCTACTGGGGCAAGGGGACACTGTCCTCGGTCTCGCCATTTGGCTATCCTCTTACTATGTTGCAGATGATACTAAAGCTTTTCAGGTGAAAAAAGGTGGCCCCATCCAATCGAAAATCCTGGCTACACTCCTGACGTATGACACAGACAGACAAACATAATTTTCACCGTTTGATATATTTGTATGCAATTTGTCTCGATTTTTGAAGAAATTGAATAATAAGTTCGAATATTAAAGTTTTTCTCTTTCTTTGACCGAATGCAGTCACGCAACCATGTTCAAAAATAGTGAGAGGTCTCAAGTATCTCAATTATCACTTGCATATCACATGCTAACCAACAGCAGTAGGGGGCCCTGTGTAGGGAGTGCTTGGGTCCCCGGGCTTCAAAAAGTGGGAGGGGGCATGGTTGTTGCGCCTATGGTCGAATGGACCATCTCCAATGTTCGACTTACGTTGTTCTATTCCTGTAACTTTCTAAATTATTTGTAAGTTTTTTGCTCAACCAGGACACTCGTGAACAAGTGGACAAGCGAATCCACGCTGGCGGAGCTCTCTTTGGCGGCTCATGTTGATGACGGTCAAGTGTAGGTGATACTATCGCAGAAAGGAAAAATTCAGGGAAGGGTCCCACCACCTTTTCAGCTACGCCGCCATAGTCTCTGAACCCCCAATCATTTTTCATCCCCAAAACCGATTACACCACAATCAGGATCGTCCGTTTTCAGCTATGCCTTAGATTTTTAGGCCCTGTGTGATAGCTGATCACCAGTCTAACAGGTTGAAAATTTAAAACAGGTCCCTTTCTCATTATCTCATCAGAGGCGTCACCAGAACATTTCAACTGGGGGCAGGGTTATCCATGCATTCTTCGGGTCAACTCAACATATGATTTGACGAATGCTAAAGAATTTGTTGCCATTGTACACCCGGAGACCAATATCAAACTGGGAGCATTATCTGCCAGCGCCCACCCACACGGCGACACCCCTGGGTTCCATCTATCCGGTCGACTTCGATTTCGAGTACTATCTGCCAATGCCCACCCCTGTGGCGATACCCCTTTGTCCCATCTATCCTGTCGACTTCGATTTCGAGTACTATCTGCCAATGCCCACCCCTGTGGGGACACCCCTTTGTCCCATCTATCCTGTCGACTCCGGTTTCGAGCACTATCTGCCAGTGCTCACCA